>OZ023138.1:17868568-17903415 GCA_963675895.2 Styela plicata
GCTGATTTTTTTAATTTAAACAGGTACCTACCTTTCCAATATTAATTGCGATTAATAAAAGAATAATGAAAACTCGACGGAACCGATTCTCGAACTCAAGGCATCTTGAATACCAGCGATGTATCTAACCACTCAGCCACAATTCCCTTGGTTGATTTTGGGATTTAAACAATTCCAATATTATTTTGCGAGTAATAATACAATAATGAAAAACTCGATAGAACCGAGTCTCGAAGTTAAGACATCTAAATATACCAGCGATGAACCTATACATTGAGCCACAAATCCCTCGACCAATTTTGGGATTTAAACAGGTATATATCTTTTCAATATTAATTGCGAGTAAATATAGAATAATGAAAACTCGGCGGAGCCGAGTCTCGAACTCACAAAATCTTGGATACCAGCGATGAATCTATCCATTGAGCCACAAATTCCTCGATTGATTTGGCATTTTAAACAGGTATCTACCTATCCAATATTGATTGCGAGTAATAATAGAATAATGAAAACTCGACGGAACCGATTCTCGACCTCAAGACGTCTTGAATACCAGCGATGAATCTATCCATTGAGCCACAAATCGCTCGGCTGACTTGGCAATTTAAACTTTATAATATTGATTGCGAGTAATAATAATATAATAATGAAAACTCGACGGAACCGAGTCTCGAACTCAAGATATCTTGAATAGCTCCGATGAATCTATCCATTGAGCCACAAATCCCTCGGTTTATTTTGGCATTTAAACAGGTATATATACCTTTCCAATATAAATTGCGTGTAATAATAGAATAACGAAAAATCGACGGAACCTAGTCTCGAACTCAGGACATCTTGAATAACACGGATGAATCTATTCACTGAGCCACAAATCTCTAGGTTGATTTTGGGATTTAAACAGGTACCTACCTTTCCAATATTAACTTCGAGTAATAATAGAATAATGAAAACTCGACGGAACCGAGTCTCAAACCCAGGACATCTTGAATACCAGCGATGAATATTTCCATTGAGCCACACATCCCTCGGTTGATTTTGGCATTTAAACAGGTATATATACCTTTTCCAATATTAATTGCGAGTAATAATATATAGGATGAAAACTCGACGGAACCGAGCCTCGAACTCAAGACATCTTGAATACTAGCGATGAATCTATCCATTGAGCCACAAAATCCCTCCGCTGATTTTTTAATTTTAATCAGGTACCTACCTTTCCAATATTAACTGCGAGTAATAATAGAATAACGAAAACTCGACGGAACCGATTCTCGAAACTCAAGGCATCTTGAATACCAGAGATGAATCTATCCCTTGAGCCACAAATCCCTCCGCTAATTTTTTTAATTTAAACAGGTACCTACCTTTCCAATATTAACTGCGATTAATAATAGAATAAAGAAAACTCGACGGAACCGATTCTCGAACTCAAGGCATCTTGAATACCAGCGATGAATCTATCCATTTGAGCCACAAATCCCTTGATTGATTTTGGGATTTTAAACAGGTATATACCTTTCCAATATTGATTGCGAGTAATAATAATATAATAATGAAAACTCGACGGAACCGAGTCTCGAAGTCAAGACATCTTGAATACAAGCGATGAATCTATACATTGAGCCACAAATCCCTCGACCGATTTTGGGATTTAAACAGGTATATATCTTTTCAATATTAATTGCGAGTAATAATAGAATAATGAAAACTCGGCGGAACCGAGTCTCGAACTCACGACACCTTGAATACCAGCGATGAATCTATCCATTGAGCCACAAATTCCTCGGTTGATTTGGCATTTTAAACAGGTATCTACCTATCCAATATTAATTGCGAGTAATAATAGAATAACGAAAAATCGACGGAACCGAGTCTCTTTCTCAGGGCATCTTGAATAACACCGATGAATCTATTCACTGAGCCACAAATATCTAGGTTGATTTTGGGATTTAAACAGGTACCTACCTTTCCAATATTAACTTCGAGTAATAATAGAATAATGAAAACTCGACGTAACCGAGTCTCAAACCAAGGACATCTTGAATACCAGCGATGAATCTTTCCATTGAGCCACAAATCCCTCGGTTGATATAGGCATTTAAACAGGTATATACCTTTCCAATATTAATTGCGAGTAATAATATATAAAGATGAAAACTCGACGGAACCGAGCCTCGAACTCAAGACATCTTGAATACCAGCGATGAATCTATCCATTGAGCCACAAATCCCTCGGCTTGATTTTTTGGGATTTTAAACAGGTATATACCTTTCCAATATTAATTGCGAGTAATAATAATAATAATGAAAACTCGACGGAACCGAGTCTCGAACTCAAGACATCTTGAATACCAGCGATGAATCTATCCATTGAGCCACAAATCCCTCGGTTGATTTTTTAATTTAAACAGGTACCCTACCTATTTCCAATATTAACTTCGAGTAATAATAGAATAATGAAAACCCGAAGGAACCGAGTCTCGAACTCAGGACATCTTGAATACCAGCGATGCATCTATCCATTGAGCCACAAATCCCTCGGTTGATTTTGGGATTTAAACAGGTATATACCTTTCCAATATTAATTGCGAGTAATAATAGAATAATGAAAACTCGACGGAACCGAGTCTCGAACTCAAGACATCTTGAATACCAGCGATGAATCTATCCATTGAGCCACAAATCCCTCGGTTGATTTTGGGATTTAAACAGGTATATACCTTTCCAATATTAATTGCGAGTAATAATAGAATAATGAAAACTCGACGGAACCGAGTCTCGAACTCAGGACATCTTGAATACCAGCGATGAATCTATCCATTGAGCCACAAATTCCCTCGGTTGATTTTGGGATTTAAAAACAGGTATATACCTTTCCAATATTAATTGCGAGTAATAATAGAATAATGAAAACTCGACGGAACCGAGTCTCGAACTCAAGGACATCTTGAATACCAGCGATGAATCTATTCCACTGAGCCACAAATCCCTCGGTTGATTTTGGGATTTAAAACAGGTTATATACCTTTCCAATATTAACTTCGAGTAGTATAATAGAATAATGAAAACTCGACGGAACCGAGTCTCAAACTCAGGACATCTTGAATACCAGCAATGAATCTATCCATTGAGCCACAAATCTATCCAAATCCCTCGGTTGATTTTGGCATTTAAACAGGTATATACCTTTCCAATATTAATTGCGAGTAATAATATAAGGATGAAAACTCGACGGAACCGAGCCTCGAACTCAAGACATCTTGAATACCGGCGATGTATCTATCCACTCAGCCACAATTCCCTCGGTTGATTTTGGGATTTAAACAGGTATATTTCTTTCCAATATAAATTGCGAGTAATAATATAATAATGAAAAATCGACGGAAACCGAGTCTCGAACTCAAGACATCTTGAATACCAGCGATGAATCTATCCATTGAGCCACAAATCCCTCCGTTGATTTTTTAATTTAAACAGGTACCTACCTTTCCAATATTAACTTCGAGTAATAATAGAATAATGAAAACTCGACGGAACCGAGTCTCAAACTCAGGACATCTTGAATACCAGCGATGAATCTATCCATTGAGCCACAAATCCCTCGGTTGATTATAACATTTAAACAGGTATATACCTTTCCAATATTGATTGCGAGTAATAATATAATGATGAAAACTCGACGGAACCGAGCCTCGAACTCAAGACATCTTGAATACGAGCGATGAATCTATCCATTGAGCCACAAATCCCTCCGCTGATTTTTTTAATTTAAAACAGGTACCTACCTTTCCAATATTAACTGCGAGTAATAATAGAATAATGAAAACTCGACGGAACCGATTCTCGAACTCAAGGCATCTTGAATACCAGCGATGAATCTATCCATTGAGCCACAAATCCCTCCGCTGAATTTTTTATTTTAAACAGGTACCTATACCTTTCCAATATTAACTGCGAGTAATAATAGAATAATGAAAACTCGACGGAACCGAGTCTCGAACTTAAGACATCTTAAATACCAGCGATGAATCTATCCATTGAGCCACAAATCCCTCGGTTGATTTTGGGATTTAAACAGGTATATACCTTTTCAATATTAAATGCGAGTTAATAATAGAATAATGAAAAACTCGACGGAACCGAGTCTCGAACTCAAGAAATCTTGAATACCAGCGATGAATCTATCCACTTGAGCCACACAATTCCTCGGTTGATTTGGGATTTTTAAACAGGTATCTACCTTTCCAATATTAATTGCGAGTAATAATAGAATAATGAAAACTCGACGGAACCGATTCTCGAACTCAAGAACATCTTGAATACCAGCGATGAATCTATCCATTGAGCCACAAATCCCTCTGGTTGATTTTGGGATTTAAACAGGTATATACCTTTCCAATATTAATTGCGAGTAATAATAGAATAATGAAAACTCGACGGAACCGAGTCTCGAAACTCAAGGACATCTTGAATACCAGCGATGAATCTATCCATTGAGCCACAAATCCCTCGATTGATTTTGGGATTTAAACAGGTATATACCTTTCCAATATTGATTGCGAGTAATAATAGAATAATGAAAACTCGACGGAACCGAGCCTCGAACTCATGACATCTTGAATACCAGCGATGAATCTATCCCCTGAGCCACAAATCCCTCCGCTGATTTTTTAATTTAAACAGGTACCTACCTTTCCAATATTAATTGCGATTAATAATAGAATAATGAAAACTCGACGGAACCGATTCTCGAACTCAAGGCATCTTGAATACCAGCGATGAATCTATCCACTCAGCCACAAATCCCTTGGTTGATTTTGGGATTTAAACAATACCTTTCCAATATTATTTGCGAGTAATAATAGAATAATGAAAACTCGACTGAACCGAGTCTCGAAGTTAAGACATCTAAAATACCAGCGATGAATCTATACATTGAGCCACAAATCCCTCGACCAATTTTGGGATTTAAACAGGTATATATACCTTTCCAATATTAATTGCGAGTAATAATAGAATAATGAAAACTCGACGGAACCGAGTCTCGAACTCAAGACAAAATCTTGAATACCAGCGATGAATCTATCCATTGAGCCACAAATCCCTCTCGATTGATTTGTATTTTAAACAGGTATCTATCTTTCCAATATTGATTGCGAGTAATAATAGAATAATGAAAACTCGACGGAACCGATTCTCGAACTCAAGACATCTTGAATACCAGCGATGAATCTATCCATTGAGCCACAAATCCCTCGGCTGACTTGACAATTTAAACAGGTATATACCTTTCCAATATTGATTGCGAGTAATAATAATATAATAATGAAAACTCGACGGAACCGAGTCTCGAACTCAAGACATCTTGAATACCTCCGATGAATCTATCCATTGAGCCACAAATCCCTCGGTTTATTTTGGCATTTAAAACAGGTATCTACCTTTCCAATATTAATTGCGAGTAATAATAGAATAACGAAAAATCGACGGAACCGAGTCTCGAACTCAGGACATCTTGAATAACACCGATGAATCTATTCACTGAGCCACAAATCCCTAGGTTGATTTTGGGATTTAAACAGGTACCTACCTTTCCAATATTAACTTCGAGTAATAAATAGAATAATGAAAACTCGACGGAACCGAGTCTCAAACCCAGGACATCTTGAATACCAGCGATGAATATTTCCATTGAGCCACACATCCCTCGGTTGATTTTGGCATTTAAACAGGTATATATATACCTTTCCAATATTAATTGCGAGTAATAATATAAGGATGAAAACTCAAAGGAACCGATCCTCGAACTCACGACATCTTGAATACTAGCGATGAATCTATCCATTGAGCCATAAATCCCTCCGCTGATTTTTTAATTTTATCAGGTACCTACCTTTCCAATATTAACTGCGAGTAATAATAGAATAACGAAAACTCGACGGAACCGATTCTCGAACTCAAGACATCTCGAATACCAACGATGAATCTATTCCTTGAGCCACAAATCCCTCCGCTGATTTTTTAATTTAAACAGGTACCTACCTTTCCAATATTAACTGCGATTAATAATAGAATAATGAAAACTAGACGGAACCGATTCTCGAACTCAAGGTATCTTGAATACCAGCGATGTATCTATACACTCAGCCACAAATCCCTTGGTTGTTTTTGGGATTTAAAACAGGCATATACCTTTATAATATTGATTGCGAGTAGTAATAATATAATAATAATGAAAACTCGACGGAACCGAGTCTCGAACTCAAGACATCTTGAATACCTCCGATGAATCTATCCATTGAGCCACAAATTCCTCGGTTTATTTTGGCATTTAAACAGGTATATACCTTTCCAATATAAATTGCGAGTAATAATGTAATAATGAAAACTCGGCGGAACCGAGTCTCGAACTCACGACATCTTGAATACCAGCGATGAATCTATCCATTGAGCCACAAATTCCTCGGTTGATTTCGCATTTTAAACAGGTATCTACCTATCCAATATTAATTGCGAGTAATAATAGAAATAACGAAAAATCGACGGAACCGAGTCTCGAACTCAGGACATTTTGAATAACACCGATGAATCTATTCAAAGAGCCACAAACCTCTAGGTTGATTTTGGGATTTAAAACAGGTACCTACCTTTCCAATATTAACTTCGAGTAATAATAGAATAATGAAAACTCGACGGAGCCGAGTCTCAAACCCTTGAACACCCTTGAATACCAGCGATGAATCTTTCCATTGAGCCACAAATCCCTGGCTTGATTTTGGCATTTAAACAGGTATATACCTTTCCAATATTAATTGCGAGTAATAATATAAGGATGAAAACTCAACGGAACCGAGCCTCGAACTCACGACATCTTGAATACTAGCGATGAATCTATCCATTGAGCCACAAATTCCTCCGCTGATTTTTTAATTTAATCAGGTACCTACCTTTCCAATATTAACTGCGAGTAATAATAGAATAACGAAAACTCGACGGAACCGATTCTCGAACTCAAGGCATCTTGAATATCAGCGATGAATCTAATCCTTGAGCCACAAATCCCTCCGCTGATTTTTTAATTTAAACAGGTACCTACCTTTCCAATATTAACTGCGATTAATAATAGAATAATGAAAACTCGACGAAACCGATTCTCGAACTCAAGGCATCTTGAATACTAGCGATGTATCTATACACTCAGCCACAAATCCCTCGGTTGTTTTTGGGATTTAAACAGGTATATACCTTTCCAATATTAATTGCGAGTAATAATAGAAAAATGAAAACTCGACGGAACTGAGTCTCGAACTTAAGACATCTTAAACACCAGCGATGAATTTATCCATTGAGCCACTAATCCATTGATTGATTTTGGGATTTAAACAGGTATATATACCTTTCCAATATTATTTGCGAGTAATAATAGAATAATGAAAACTCGATGGAACCGAGTCTCGAAGTTAAGACATCTTAAATACCAGCGATGAATCTAAACCTTGGGCCACAAATCCCTCGACTGATTTTGGGATTTAAACAGATATATACCCTTCCAATATTACTTCCGAGTAATAATATAATAATGAAAACTCGACGGAACCGAGCCTTGAACTCAAGACATCTTGAATACCAGCGATGAATCTATCCATTGAGCCACAAATACCTCCGTTGATTTTTTAATTTAAACAGGTACCTACCTTTCCAATATTAACTTCGAGTGATAATAGAATAATGAAAACTCGACGGAACCGAGTCTCAAACTCAGGACATCTTGAATACCAGCAATGAATCCATCCATTGAGCCACAAATCCCTCGCTTGATTTTGGCATTTAAACAGGTATATACCTTTCCAATATTGATTGCGAGTAATAATATAATGATGAAAACTCCACGGAACCGAGCCTCGAACTCAAGACATCTTGAATACGAGCGATGAATCTATTCATTGAGCCACAAATCCCTCCGCTGATTTTTTAATTTAAACAGGTACCTACCTTTCCAATATTAACTGCGATTAATAATAGAATAATGAAAACTCGACGGAACCGATCCTCGAACTCAAGGCTTCTTGAATACCAGCGATGTATCTATCCACACAGCCACAATTTCCCTCGGTTGATTTTGGGATTTAAACAGGTATATACCTTTCCAATATTATTTTCGAGTAATAATAGAATAATGAAAACTCGATGGAACCGAGTCTCGAAGTTAAGACATATAAAATACCAGCGATGAATCTATACATTGAGCCACAAATCCCTCGACCGATTTTGGGATTTAAACAGGTATATATCTTTTCAATATTAATTGCGAGTAATAATAGAATAATGAAAACTCGGCGGAACCGAGTCTCGAACTCACGACACCTTGAATACCAGCGATGAATCTATCCATTGAGCCACAAATTCCTTGGTTGATTTGGCATTTTAAACAGGTCTCTACCTATCCAATATTGATTGCGAGTAATAATAGAATAATGAAAACTCGACGGAACCGATTCCCGACCTCAAGACATCTTGAATACCAGCGATGAATCTATCCATTGAGCCACAAACCGCTCGGTTGACTTGGCAATTTAAACAGTTATATACCTTTATAATATTGATTGCGAGTAATAATAATATAATAATGAAAATTCGACGGAACCGAGTCTCGAACTCACGACATCTTGAATACCAGCGATGAATCTATCCAATGAGCCACAAATTCCTCGGTTGGTTTGGCATTTTAAACAGGTATCTACCTATCCAATATTGATTGCGAGTAATAATGGAATAATGAAAACTCGACGGAACCGATTCTCGACCTCAAGACATCTTGAATACCAGCGATGAATCTATCCATTGAGCCACAAATCGCTCGGTTGACCTGGCAATTTAAACAGGTATATACCTTTATAATATTGATTGCGAGTAATAATAATATAATAATGAAAATTCGACGGAACCGAGTCTCGAACTCACGACATCTTGAATACCAGCGATGAATCTATCCATTGAGCCACAAATTCTTCGGTTGATTTGGCATTTTAAACAGTTATAGGTATCTACCTATCCAATATTAATTGCGAGTAATAATAGAATAACGAAAAATCGACGGAACCGAGTCTCGAACTCAGGACATCTTGAATAACACCGATGAATCTATTCACTGATCCACAAATATCTAGGTTGATTTTGGGATTTAAACAGGTACCTACCTTTCCAATATTAACTTCGAGTAATAATAGAATAATGAAAACTCGACGGAACCGAGTCTCAAACCCAGGACATCTTGAATACCAGCGACGAATCTTTCCATTGAGCCACAAATCCCTCGGTTGATTTTGGCATTTAAACAGGTATATACCTTTCCAATATTAATTGCGAGTAACAATATAGGGAGGAAAACTCGACGGAACCGTGCCTCGAACTCAAGACATCTTGAATACTAGCGATGAATCTATCCATTGAGCCACAAATCCCTCCGCTGATTATTTAATTTAATCAGGTACCTACCTTTCCAATATTAACTGCGAGTAATAATAGAATAACGAAAACTCGACAGAACCGATTCTCGAACTCAAGGCATCTTGAATACCAGGGAATGAATCTATCCCTTGAGCCACAAATCCCTCCGCTGATTTTTTAATTTAAACAGGTACCTACCTTTCCAATATTAACTGCGATTAATAATAGAATATTGAAAACTCGACGGAACCGATTCTCGAACTCAAGGAATCTTGAATACCAGCGATGTATCTATCCACTCAGCCACAATTCCCTCGGTTTAATTCGGTATTTAAACAGGTATATACCTTTCCAATATTAATTGCGAGTAATAATAGAATAATGAAAACTCGACGGAACCGAGTCTCGAACTTAAGACATCTTAAATACCAGCGATGAATCTATACATTGAGCCACAAATCCTTCGACCGATTTTCGGATTTAAACAGGTATATATCTTTTCAATATTAATTGCGAGTAATAATAGAATAATGAAAACTCGACGGAACCGAGTCTCGAACATAAGACATCTTAAAAATACCAGCGATGAATGTATCCATTGAGCCACTAATCCCTTGATTGATTTTGCGATTTAAACCTTTCCAATATTATTTGCGAGTAATAATAGAATAATGAAAACTCGATGGAACCGAGTCTCGAAGTTAAAACATCTAAAATACCAGCGATGAATCTATACATTGAGCCACAAACCCCTCGACCGATTTTCGGATTTAAACAGGTATATATCTTTTCAATATTAATTGCGAGTAATAATAGAATAATTAAAACTCGGCGGAACCGAGTCTCAAACTCACGACACCTTGAATACCAGCGATGAATCTATCCATTAAGCCACAAATTCCTCGGTTGACTTAGCATTTTAAACAGGTATCTACCTATCCAATATTGATTGCGAGTAATAATAGAATAATGAAAACTCGACGGAACCGATTCTCGACCTCAAGACATCTTGAATACCAGCGACGAATCTATCCATTTAGCGACAAATGGCTCGGTTGACTTGGCAATTTAAACAGGTATATACCTTTATAATATTGATTGCGAGTAATAATAATATAATACTGAAAACTCGACGGAACCGAGTCTCGAACTAAAGACATCTTGAATACCTCCGATGTATCTATACATTGAGCCACAAATCCCTCGGTTTATTTTGGCATTTAAACAGGTATATACGTTTCCAATATAAATTGCGAGTAATAATAGAATAATGAAAACTCGGCGGAACCGAGTCTCGAACTCACGACATCTTGAATACCAGCGGTGAATCTTTCCATTGAGCCACAAATTCCTCGGTTGATTTGGCATTTTAAACAGGTATCTATCTATCCAATATTAATTGCGAGTAATAATAGAAATACCTTTATAATATTGATTGCGAGTAATAATAATATAATAATGAAAACTCGACGGAACCGAGTCTCGAACTCAAGACATCTTGAATACCTCCGATGAATCTATCCATTGAGCCACAAATCCCTCGGTTTATTTTTGGCATTTAAAACAGGTATATACCTTTCCAATATAAATTGCGAGTAATAATAGAATAATGAAAACTCGGCGGAAACCGAGTCTCGAACTCAAGACATCTTGAATACTAGCGATGAATCTATCCATTGAGCCACAAATCCCTCCGCTGATTTTTTAATTTAATCAGGTACCTACCTTTCCAATATTAACTGCGAGTAATAATAGAATAACGAAAACTCGACGGAACCGATTCTCGAACTCAAGGCATCTTGAATACCTGAGATGAATCTATCCCTTGAGCCACAAATCCCTCCGCTGATTTATTAATTTAAACAGGTACCTACCTTTCCAATATTAACTGCGATTAATAATAGAATAATGAAAACTCGACGGAACCGATCCTCGAACTCAAGGCATCTTGAATACCAGCGATGTATCTATCCACTCAGCCACAATTCCCTCGGTTGATTTTGGGATTTAAACAGGTATATACCTTTCCAATATTAATTGCGAGTAATAATAGAATAATGAAAACTCGACGGAACCGAGTCTCGGAGTTATGACATCTTAAATACCAGCGATGAAAATTATCCAGTGAGCCACTAATCCCTTCTTTCCAATATTATTTGCGAGTAATAATAGAATAATGAAAACTCGATGGAACCGAGTCTCGAAGTTAAGACATCTAAAATACCAGCGATGAATCTATACATTGAGCCACAAATGCCTCGACCGATTTTGGGATTTAAACAGGTATATATCTTTTCAATATTAATTGCGAGTAATAATAGAATAATGAAAACTCGGAGGAACCGAATCTCGAACCCACGACACCTTGAATACCAGCGATGAATCTATTCATTGAGCACAAATTCCTCGGTTGATTTTGGCATTTAAACAGGTATATACCTTTCCAATATTAATTGCGAGTAATAATAGAATAACGAAAAATCGACGGAACCTAGTCTTGAACTTAGGCCATCTTGAATAACATCAATGAATCTATTCACTGAGCCACAAATCTCTAGGTTGATTTTGGGATTTATACAGGTACCTACCTTTCCAATATAAACTTCGAGTAATAATAGAATAATGAAAACTCGACGGAACCGAGTCTCAAACCCAGGACATCTTGAATACCAGCGATGAATCTTTCCATTGAGCCACAAATCCTTCGGTTGATTTTGGCATTTAAACAGGTATATACCTTTCCAATATTAATTGCGAGTAATAATATAAGGATGAAAACTCGACGGAACCGAGCCTCGAACTCAAGACATCTTGAATACTAGCGATGAATCTATCCATTGAGCCACAAATCCCTCCGCTGATTTTTTAATTTAATCAGGTACCTACCTTTCCAATATTAACTGCGAGTAATAATAGAATAATGAAAACTCTACGGAACCGATTCTCGAACTCAAGGCATCTTGAATACCAGCGATGAATCTATCCATTGAGCCACAAATCCCTCGGTTTATTTTGGCATTTAAACAGGTATATACCTTTTCAATATAAATTGCGAGTAATAATAGAATAATGAAAACTTGGCGGAACCGAGTCTCGAACTCACGACTTCTTGAATACCAGCGATGAATCTATACATTGAGCCACAAATCCCTCGACCGATTTTGGGATTTAAACAGGTATATATCTTTTCAATATTAATTGCGAGTAATAATAGAATAATGAAAACTCGATGCGGAACCGAGTCTCGAACTCACGACACCTTGAATACCAGCGATGAATCTATCCATTGAGCCACAAATTCCCTCGGTTTTTTTTGGCATTTAAACAGGTATATACCTTTCCAATATTAAATAATAGCGAGTAATAATAGAATAATGAAAACTCGATGGAACCGAGTCTCGAAACTCAAGACATCTTGAATACCAGCGATGAATCTATCCATTGAGCCACAAATTCCTCGGTTGATTTGGCATTTTAAACAGGGTATCTACCTTTCCAATATTAACTGCGAGTAATAATAGAATAACGAAAACTCGACGGAACCCGAGTCTCAAACCCAGGACATCTTGAATACCAGCGATGAATCTATCCATTGAGCCACAAATTCCTCGGTTGATTTGGCATTTTAAACAGGTATCTACCTTTCCAATATTAACTGCGAGTAATAATAGAATAACGAAAACTCGACGGAACCGAGTCTCAAACCCTCAAGACATCTTGAATACCAGCGATGAATCTATCCATTGAGCCACAAATCCCTCGGTTGATTTTGGGATTTAAAACAGGTATATACCTTTCCAATATTAATTTGCGAGTAATAATATAATAATGAAAAATCGACGGAACCGAGCCTCGAACTCAAGACATCTTGAATACCGGCGATGTATCTATCCACTCAGCCACAATTCCCTCGGTTGATTTTGGGATTTAAACAGGTATATATCTTTATAATATTGATTGCGATTAAAAATCATATAATAATGAAAACTCGACGGAACCGAGTCTCGAACTCAAGACATCTTGAATACCTCCGATAAATCTATCCATTGAGCCACAAATCCCTTGGTTTATTTTGGCATTTAAACAGGTATATACCTTTCCAATATAAATTGCGAGTAATAATAGAATAATGAAAACTCGGCGGAACCGAGTCTCGAACTCACGACTTCTTGAATACCAGCGATGAATCTATCCATTGAGCCACAAATTCCTCGGTTGGTTTGGCATTTAAAACAGGTAACTACCTATCCAATATTAATTGCGTGTAATAATAGAATAACGAAAAATCGACGGAACCTAGTCTCGAACTCAGGACATCTTGAATAACACCGATGAATCTATTCACTGAGCCACAAATCTCCAGGTTGATTTCGGGATTTAAACAGGTACCTACCTTTCCAATATTAACTACGAGTAATAATAGAATAATGAAAACTCGACGGAACCGAGTCTCAAACCCAGGACATCTTGAATACCAGCGATGAATCTTTCCATTGAGCCACAAATCCCTCGGTTGATTTTGGCATTTAAACAGGTATATACCTTTCCAATATTAATTGCGAGTAATAATATAAGGATGAAAACTCGACGGAACCGAGCCTCGAACTCAAGACATCTTGAATACCGGCGATGTATCTATCCACTCAGCCACAATTCCCTCGGTTGATTTTGGGATTTAAACAGGTATATACCTTTCCAATATAAATTGCGAGTAATAATATAATAATGAAAAATCGACGGAACCGTGCCTCGAACTCAAGACATCTTGAATACCAGCAATGAATCTATCCATTGAGCCACAAATCCCTCCGTTGATTTTTTACCAAACAGGTATATACCTTTCCAATATTAACTTCGAGTAATAATAGAATAATGAAAACTCGACGGAACCGAGTCTCAAACTCAGGACATCTTGAATACCAGCAATGAATCTATCCATTGAGCCACAAATCCCTCGGTTGATTTTGACATTTAAACAGGTATATACATTTCCAATATTGATTGCGAGTAATAATATAATAATGAAAACTCGACGGAACCGAGTCTCGAACTCAAGACATCTTGAATACCAGCGATGAATCTATCCATTGAGCCACAAATCCCTCGACCAATTTTTTAATTTAAACAGGTACCTACCTTTTCCAATATTAATTGCGAGTAATAATAGAATAATGAAAACTCGACGGAACCGAGTCTCGAACTCAGGACATCTTGAATACCAGCGATGAATCTATCCATTGAGCCACAAATCCCTCGGTTGATTTTGGCATTTTTAACAGGTATATACCTTTCCAATATTAATTGCGAGTAATAATAGAATAATGAAAACTCGACGGAACCGAGCCTCGAACTCAAGACATCTTGAATACCAGCGATGAATCTATCCATTGAGCCACAAAAACCCTCGGTTGATTTTGGCATTTAAACAGGAATATATACCTTTTCCACAATATTTGATTTTGCGAGTAATAATATTAATAGTATAAATAATGAAAACTCGACGGAACCGAGTCTCGAACTCAAGACATCTTGAATATCAGCGATGAATCTATCCATTGAGCCACAAATCCCTCGGTTGATTTTGGCATTTAAACAGGTATATACCTTTCCAATATAAATTGCGAGTAATAATAGAATAATGAAAAATCGACGGAACCGAGTCTCGAACTCAAGACATCTTGAATACCAGCGATGAATCTATCCATTGAGCCACAAATCCCTCGGTTGATTTTGGCATTTTAAAACAGGTACCTACCTTTTCCAATATTAAAATTTCGAGTAATAATATAGAATAATGAAAACTCGACGGAACCGAGTCTCAAACTCAGGACATCTTGAATACCAGCGATGAATCTATCCATTGAGCCACAAATCCCTCGGTTGATTTTGGCATTTAAACAGGTATATACATTTCCAATATTAATTGCGAGTAATAATATAATAATGAAAACTCGACGGAACCGAGCCTCGAACTCAAGACATCTTGAATACTAGCGATGAATCTATCCATTGAGCCACAAATCCCTCCGCTGATTTTTTAATTTAATCAGGTACCTACCTTTCCAATATTAATTGCGAGTAATAATAGAATAATGAAAACTCGACGGAACCGATTCTCGAACTCAAGACATCTTGAATACCAGCGATGAATCTATCCCTTGAGCCACAAATCCCTCCGCTTGATTTTTTAATTTAAACAGGTACCTACCTTTCCAATATTAATTGCGAGTAATAATAGAATAATGAAAACTCGACGGAACCGAGCTCGAACTCAAGGCATCTTGAATACCAGCGATGAATCTATCCATTGAGCCACAAATCCCTCGGATTGATTTTGATTTTGGATTTAAACAGGTATATACCTTTCCAATATTAATTGCGAGTAATAATAGAATAATGAAAACTCGACGGAACCGAGTCTCGAAATCAAGATATCTTGAACACCAGCGATGAATCTATCCATTGAGTCACAAATTCCTCTGATGATAATGGGATTTAAACAGGTATTTACCTTTCCAACATTAACTGCAAGTAATTATAGAATAATGAAAACTCGGCGGAACCGAGTCTCGAACTCAAGACATCTTGAATACCAGCGATGAATCTATCCATTTAGCCACAAATCCCTCGGTTGATTTTGCATTTTAAACAGGTATATACCTTTCCAATATTAATTGCGAGTAATAATAGAATAATGAAAAAATCGACGGAACCGAGTCTCGAACTCAAGGACATCTTGAATACCAGCGATGAATCTATCCATTGAGCCACAAATCTCTCGGTTGATTTTTTAATTTAAACAGGTACCTACCTTTCCAATATTAATTTCGAGTAATAATAGAATAATGAAAACTCGACGTAACCGAGTCTCGAACTCAAGGACATCTTGAATACCAGCGATGAATCTATCCATTGAGCCACAAATCCCTCGGTTGATTTTGGGATTTAAACAGATATATACCTTTCCAATATTAATTGCGAGTAATAATAGAATAATGAAAACTCGACGGAACCGAGTCTCGAACTCACGACATCTTGAATACCAGCGATGAATCTATCCATTGAGCCACAAATCCCTCGGTTTGATTTTGGGGTATTTAAACAGGTAAAACTCGACTACCTTCCAATATTAATTGCGAGTAATAATAGAATAATGAAAAATCGACGGAACCGAGTCTCGAACTCAGGACATCTTGAATAACCAGCGATGAATCTATCCATTGAGCCACAAATCCCTCGGTTGATTTTTTAATTTAAACAGGTACCTACCTTTCCAATATTAACTGCGAGTAGCAAGAGAATAATGAAAACTCGACGGAACCTAGTCTCGAACTTAAGACATCTTGAATACCAGTCATGAATCTATCCATTGAGCCGCAAATACCTCGGTTGATTTTGGCATTTAAACAGGTACCTTCCTTTTCAATATTAACTGCGAGTAGCAATAGAATATTGAAAACTCGACGTAACCGAGCCTCGAACTGAAGACATCTGGAATACCAGCGATGAATCTATCCATGAGCCACTATCCCTCGATTGATTTTGCCAAACAGGTACCTACCTTTCCAATATTAACTTCGAGTAATAATAGAATTATGAAAACTCGACGGAACCGAGTCTCGAACACAAGACATCTTGAAACCCAGCGATGAATCTATCCACGGAGCCACATATCCCTCGGTGGATTTTGGAATTTAAACAGGTATATACCTTTCCAATATTAATTGCGAGTAATAATATAATAATAATGAAAACTCGACGGAACCGAGCTCGAACTCAAGACATCTTTGAAAATACCAGCGATGAATCTATCCGACATTGAGCCACAAATCCCTCGACGTTGATTTTTTATTTAAACAGGTATATATATTCTTTCCAATATTAATTGCGAGTAATAATAAGAATAATGAAAAATCGACTCGACGGAACCGATTCTCGAACTCAAGACATCTTGAATACCAGCGATGAATCTATCCATTGAGCCACAAATCCCTCCGGTTGATTTTTTAATTTAAACAGGTATATACCTTTCCAATATTAACTGCGAGTAATAATAGAATAATGAAAACTCGACGGAACCGAGTCTCGAACTCAAGACATCTTGAATACCAGCGATGAATCTATCCATTGAGCCACAAATCCCTCGGTTGATTTTGGCATTTAAACAGGTATATATACCTTTCCAATATTAATTGCGAGTAATAATAGAATAATGAAAAATCGACGGAACCGAGTCTCGAACTCAGGACATCTTGAATACCAGCGATGAATCTATTCCATTGAACCACAAATCCCTCGGTTGATTTTGGGATTTAAACAGGTATATATACCTTTCCAATATTAATTGCGAGTAATAATATAATAATGAAAACTCGACGGAACCGAGCCTCGAACTCAAGACATCTTGAATACCAGCGATGAATCTATCCATTGAGCCACAATTCCCTCGGTTGATTTTGGCATTTTTAAACAGGTATATACCTTTCCAATATTAATTGCGAGTAATAATAAAATAGTGAAAACTCGACGGAACCGAACCTCGAACTCAAGACTTCTTGAACAACAGCGATGAATCTATCCATTGAGCCAAAATTCCCTCCGTTGATTTTGTGATTTAAACAGGTACCTTCCTTTCCAATATTAAATTGCGAGTAATAATAGAATAATGAAAACTCGACGTAACCGAGACTCGAACTCAAGACATCTTGAATACCAGCGATGAATCTATCCATTGAGCCACAAATCCCTCCGCTGATTTTTTAATTTAAACAGGTACCTACCTTTCCAATATTAACTGCGATTAATAATAGAATAATGAAAACTCGACGGAACCGAGTCTCGAACTCAAGACATCTTGAATACCAGCGATGAATCTATCCATTGAGCCACAAATCCCTCGGTTGATTTTGGGATTTAAACAGGTATATACCTTTCCAATATTAATTGCGAGTAATAATAAAATAATGAAAACTCGACGGAACCGAGCCTCGAACTCAAGACTTCTTGAACAACAGCGATGAATCTATCCATTGAGCCACAAATCCCCTCGACTGATTTTTTATTTTAAACAGGTATATACCTTTCCAATAAAGTTGCGAGTAATAATAGAATAATGAAAACTCGACGGAACCGAGTCTCGAACTCACGACATCTTGAACACCAGCGATGAATCTATCCATTGAGCCTTGATTGATTTTGGGATTTAAACAGGAATCTACCTTTCCAATATTAACTTGCGAGTAATAATAGAATAATGAAAAACTCGACGGAACCGAGTCTCGAACTCAAGACATCTTGAATATACCAGCGATGAATCTATACATTGAGCCACAAATCCCTCGACCAATTTTGGGATTTAAACAGGTACCTACCTTTCCAATATTAATTGCGAGTAATAATAGAATAATGAAAACTCGACGGAAACCGAGTCTCGAACTCAAGGACATCTTGAATACCAGCGATGAATCTATCCATTGAGCCACAACAAATCCCTCGGTTGATTTGGCATTTTAAACAGGTATATACCTTTCCAATATTGATTGCGAGTAATAATAGAATAATGAAAACTCGACGGAACCGAGCCTCGAACTCAAGACATCTTGAATACCAGCGATGAATCTATCCATTGAGCCACAAATCGCTCGGCTGACTTGGCAATTTAAACAGGTATATACCTTTCCAATATTGATTGCGAGTAATAATAATAATAATAATGAAAACTCGACGGAACCGAGTCTCGAACTCAAGATATCTTGAATAGCTCCGATGAATCTATCCATTGAGCCACAAATCCCTCGGTTTATTTTGGCATTTAAACAGGTATATACCTTTCCAATATTAATTGCGAGTAATAATAGAATAACGAAAAAAAACTCGACGGAACCGAGTCTCGAACTCAAGGACATCTTGAATAACACGGATGAATCTATTCACTGAGCCACAAATCTCTAGGTTGATTTTGGGATTTAAACAGGTACCTACCTTTCCAATATTAACTTCGAGTAATAATAGAATAATGAAAACTCGACGGAACCGAGTCTCAAACCCAGGACATCTTGAATACCAGCGATGAATCTTTCCATTGAGCCACACATCCCTCGGTTTGATTTTGGCATTTAAACAGGTATATATACCTTTCCAATATTAATTGCGAGTAATAATATAAGGATGAAAACTCGACGGAACCGAGCCTCGAACTCACGACATCTTGAATACTAGCGATGAATCTATCCATTGAGCCACAAATTCCCTCGGTTGATTTTGGCAATTTTAAACAGGTACCTACCTTTCCAATATTAACTGCGAGTAATAATAGAATAACGAAAAACTCGACGGAACCGAGTCTCGAACTCAAGACATCTTGAATACCAGCGATGAATCTATTCCTTGAGCCACAAATCCCTCCGGTTGATTTTTTATTTTAAACAGGTACCTACCTTTCCAATATTAACTTGCGAGTAATAATAGAATAATGAAAAACTCGACGGAACCGAGTCTCGAACTCAAGACATCTTGAATACCAGCGATGAATCTATCCACTCAGCCACAAATCCCTCGGTTGATTTTTGGGATTTAAACAGGTATATACCTTTCCAATATTGATTGCGAGTAATAATAATATAATAATGAAAACTCGACGGAACCGAGTCTCGAACTCAAGACATCTTGAATACCAGCGATGAATCTATCCATTGAGCCACAAATTCCCTCGGTTGATTTTTTAAATTTTAAACAGGTATATACCTTTCCAATATTAATTGCGAGTAATAATAGAATAATGAAAACTCGACGGAACCGAGTCTCGAACTCACGACATCTTGAATACCAGCGATGAATCTATCCATTGAGCCACAAATCCCTCGGTTGATTTTTTAATTTAAACAGGTATATACCTTTCCAATATTAATTGCGAGTAATAATAGAATAATGAAAAAAATCGACGGAAACCGAGTCTCGAACTCAGGACATCTTGAATAACCAGCGATGAATCTATCCATTGAGCCACAAATCCCTCGGTTGATTTTGGGATTTAAACAGGTACCTACCTTTCCAATATTAATTGCGAGTAATAATATAATAATGAAAACTCGACGGAACCGAGTCTCAAACTCAAGAGCGACATCTTGAATACCAGCGATGAATCTATCCATTGAGCCACAAATCCCTCAAGGCATCTTGGTTGATTTTGGCATTTAAACAGGTATATATACCTTTCCAATATTAATTGCGAGGAATAATATAATAATGAAAACTCGACGGAACCGAGCCTCGAACTCAAGACATCTTGAATACCAGCGATGAATCTATCCATTGAGCCACAAATCCCTCGGTTGATTTTGGGATTTAAACAGGTATATATACCTTTCCAATATTAATTGCGAGTAATAATAGAATAATGAAAACTCGACGGAACCGAGTCTCGAACTCAAGACATCTTGAATACCAGCGATGAATCTATCCATTGAGCCACAAATCCCTCGGTTGATTTTGGCATTTAAACAGGTACCTACCTTTCCAATATTAACTTCGAGTAATAATAGAATAATGAAAACTCGACGGAACCGAGTCTCAAACTCAGGACATCTTGAATACCAGCGATGAATCTATCCATTGAGCCACCTACCTTTCCAATATTAACTTCGAGTAATAATAGAATAATGAAAACTCGACGGAACCGAGTCTCAAACTCAGGACATCTTGAATACCAGCAATGAATCTATCCATTGAGCCACAAATCCCTCGGTTGATTTTGACATTTAAACAGGTATATACATTTCCAATATTGATTGCGAGTAATAATATAATGATGAAAACTCCACGGAACCGAGCCTCGAACTCATGACATCTTGATTACGAGCGATGAATCTATCCCCTGAGCCACAAATCCCACCGCTGATTTTTTAATTTAAACAGGTACCTACCTTTCCAATATTAATTGCGATTAATAATAGAATAATGAAAACTCGACGGAACCGATTCTCGAACTCAAGGCATCTTGAATACCAGCGATGTATCTATCCACTCAGCCACAATTCCCTTGGTTGATTTTGGGATTTAAACAATTCCAATATTATTTGCGAGTAATAATACAATAATGAAAACTCGATAGAACCGAGTCTCGAAGTTAAGACATCTAAAATACCAGCGATGAACCTATACATTGAGCCACAAATCCCTCGACCAATTTTGGGATTTAAACAGGTATATATCTTTTCAATATTAATTGCGAGTAATAATAGAATAATGAAAACTCGGCGGAGCCGAGTCTCGAACTCACAAAATCTTGAATACCAGCGATGAATCTATCCATTGAGCCACAAATTCCTCGATTGATTTGACATTTTAAACAGGTATCTACCTATCCAATATTGATTGCGAGTAATAATAGAATAATGAAAACTCGGCGGAGCCGAGTCTCGAACTCACAAAATCTTGGATACCAGCGATGAATCTATCCATTGAGCCACAAATCGCTCGGTTGATTTTGGCAATTTAAACAGGTATATACCTTTCCAATATTGATTGCGAGTAATAATAATATAATAATGAAAACTCGACGGAACCGAGTCTCGAACTCAAGACATCTTGAATAGCCAGCGATGAATCTATCCATTGAGCCACAAATCCCTCGGTTTATTTTGGCATTTAAACAGGTATATACCTTTCCAATATAAATTGCGTGTAATAATAGAATAACGAAAAATCGTCGGAACCTAGTCTCGAACTCAGGACATCTTGAATAACACCGATGAATCTATTCACTGAGCCACAAATCTCTAGGTTGATTTTGGGATTTAAACAGGTACCTACCTTTCCAATATTAACTTCGAGTAATAATAGAATAATGAAAACTCGACGGAACCGAGTCTCAAACCCAGGACATCTTGAATACCAGCGATGAATATTTCCATTGAGCCACACATCCCTCGGTTGATTTTGGCATTTAAACAGGTATATATATACCTTTCCAATATTAATTGCGAGTAATAATATAAGGATGAAAACTCAAAGGAACCGATCCTCGAACTCACGACATCTTGAATACTAGCGATGAATCTATCCATTGAGCCATAAATCCCTCCGCTGATTTTTTAATTTTATCAGGTACCTACCTTTCCAATATTAACTGCGAGTAATAATAGAATAACGAAAACTCGACGGAACCGATTCTCGAACTCAAGACATCTCGAATACCAACGATGAATCTATTCCTTGAGCCACAAATCCCTCCGCTGATTTTTTAATTTAAACAGGTACCTACCTTTCCAATATTAACTGCGATTAATAATAGAATAATGAAAACTAGACGGAACCGATTCTCGAACTCAAGTTATCTTGAATACCAGCGATGTATCTATACACTCAGCCACAAATCCCTTGGTTGTTTTTGGGATTTAAACAGGCATATACCTTTATAATATTGATTGCGAGTAATAATAATATAATAATGAAAACTCGACGGAACCGAGTCTCGAACTCAAGACATCTTGAATACCTCCGATGAATCTATCCATTGAGCCACAAATTCCTCGGTTTATTTTGGCATTTAAACAGGTATATACCTTTCCAATATAAATTGCGAGTAATAATGTAATAATGAAAACTCGGCGGAACCGAGTCTCGAACTCACGACATCTTGAATACCAGCGATGAATCTATCCATTGAGCCACAAATTCCTCGGTTGATTTCGCATTTTAAACAGGTATCTACCTATCCAATATTAATTGCGAGTAATAATAGAATAACGAAAAATCGACGGAACCGAGTCTCGAACTCAGGACATTTTGAATAACACCGATGAATCTATTCAAAGAGCCACAAACCTCTAGGTTGATTTTGGGATTTAAACAGGTACCTACCTTTCCAATATTAACTTCGAGTAATAATAGAATAATGAAAACTCGACGGAGCCGAGTCTCAAACCCTTGAACACCCTTGAATACCAGCGATGAATCTTTCCATTGAGCCACAAATCCCTGGCTTGATTTTGGCATTTAAACAGGTATATACCTTTCCAATATTAATTGCGAGTAATAATATAAGGATGAAAACTCAACGGAACCGAGCCTCGAACTCACGACATCTTGAATACTAGCGATGAATCTATCCATTGAGCCACAAATTCCTCCGCTGATTTTTTAATTTAATCAGGTACCTACCTTTCCAATATTAACTGCGAGTAATAATAGAATAACGAAAACTCGACGGAACCGATTCTCGAACTCAAGGCATCTTGAATATCAGCGATGAATCTAATCCTTGAGCCACAAATCCCTCCGCTGATTTTTTAATTTAAACAGGTACCTACCTTTCCAATATTAACTGCGATTAATAATAGAATAATGAAAACTCGACGAAACCGATTCTCGAACTCAAGGCATCTTGAATACTAGCGATGTATCTATACACTCAGCCACAAATCCCTCGGTTGTTTTTGGGATTTAAACAGGTATATACCTTTCCAATATTAATTGCGAGTAATAATAGAAAAATGAAAACTCGACGGAACTGAGTCTCGAACTTAAGACATCTTAAACACCAGCGATGAATTTATCCATTGAGCCACTAATCCATTGATTGATTTTGGGATTTAAACAGGTATATATACCTTTCCAATATTATTTGCGAGTAATAATAGAATAATGAAAACTCGATGGAACCGAGTCTCGAAGTTAAGACATCTTAAATACCAGCGATGAATCTAAACCTTGGGCCACAAATCCCTCGACTGATTTTGGGATTTAAACAGATATATACCCTTCCAATATTACTTCCGAGTAATAATATAATAATGAAAACTCGACGGAACCGAGCCTTGAACTCAAGACATCTTGAATACCAGCGATGAATCTATCCATTGAGCCACAAATACCTCCGTTGATTTTTTAATTTAAACAGGTACCTACCTTTCCAATATTAACTTCGAGTGATAATAGAATAATGAAAACTCGACGGAACCGAGTCTCAAACTCAGGACATCTTGAATACCAGCAATGAATCCATCCATTGAGCCACAAATCCCTCGCTTGATTTTGGCATTTAAACAGGTATATACCTTTCCAATATTGATTGCGAGTAATAATATAATGATGAAAACTCCACGGAACCGAGCCTCGAACTCAAGACATCTTGAATACGAGCGATGAATCTATTCATTGAGCCACAAATCCCTCCGCTGATTTTTTAATTTAAACAGGTACCTACCTTTCCAATATTAACTGCGATTAATAATAGAATAATGAAAACTCGACGGAACCGATCCTCGAACTCAAGGCTTCTTGAATACCAGCGATGTATCTATCCACACAGCCACAATTCCCTCGGTTGATTTTGGGATTTAAACAGGTATATACCTTTCCAATATTATTTTCGAGTAATAATAGAATAATGAAAACTCGATGGAACCGAGTCTCGAAGTTAAGACATATAAAATACCAGCGATGAATCTATACATTGAGCCACAAATCCCTCGACCGATTTTGGGATTTAAACAGGTGTATATCTTTTCAATATTAATTGCGAGTAATAATAGAATAATGAAAACTCGGCGGAACCGAGTCTCGAACTCACGACACCTTGAATACCAGCGATGAATCTATCCATTGAGCCACAAATTCCTTGGTTGATTTGGCATTTTAAACAGGTCTCTACCTATCCAATATTGATTGCGAGTAATAATAGAATAATGAAAACTCGACGGAACCGATTCCCGACCTCAAGACATCTTGAATACCAGCGATGAATCTATCCATTGAGCCACAAACCGCTCGGTTGACTTGGCAATTTAAAACAGTTATATACCTTTATAATATTGATTGCGAGTAATAATAATATAATAATGAAAATTCGACGGAACCGAGTCTCGAACTCACGACATCTTGAATACCAGCGATGAATCTATCCAATGAGCCACAAATTCCTCGGTTGGTTTGGCATTTTAAACAGGTATCTACCTATCCAATATTGATTGCGAGTAATAATGGAATAATGAAAACTCGACGGAACCGATTCTCGACCTCAAGACATCTTGAATACCAGCGATGAATCTATCCATTGAGCCACAAATCGCTCGGTTGACCTGGCAATTTAAACAGGTATATACCTTTATAATATTGATTGCGAGTAATAATAATATAATAATGAAAATTCGACGGAACCGAGTCTCGAACTCACGACATCTTGAATACCAGCGATGAATCTATCCATTGAGCCACAAATTCTTCGGTTGATTTGGCATTTTAAACAGTTATAGGTATCTACCTATCCAATATTAATTGCGAGTAATAATAGAATAACGAAAAATCGACGGAACCGAGTCTCGAACTCAGGACATCTTGAATAACACCGATGAATCTATTCACTGATCCACAAATATCTAGGTTGATTTTGGGATTTAAACAGGTACCTACCTTTCCAATATTAACTTCGAGTAATAATAGAATAATGAAAACTCGACGGAACCGAGTCTCAAACCCAGGACATCTTGAATACCAGCGACGAATCTTTCCATTGAGCCACAAATCCCTCGGTTGATTTTGGCATTTAAACAGGTATATACCTTTCCAATATTAATTGCGAGTAACAATATAGGGAGGAAAACTCGACGGAACCGTGCCTCGAACTCAAGACATCTTGAATACTAGCGATGAATCTATCCATTGAGCCACAAATCCCTCCGCTGATTATTTAATTTAAATCAGGTACCTACCTTTCCAAATATTAACTGCGAGTAATAATAGAATAACGAAAACTCGACAGAACCGATTCTCGAACTCAAGGCATCTTGAATACCAGGGAATGAATCTATCGCTTGAGCCACAAATCCCTCCGCTGATTTTTTAATTTAAACAGGTACCTACCTTTCCAATATTAACTGCGATTAATAATAGAATATTGAAAACTCGACGGAACCGATTCTCGAACTCAAGGAATCTTGAATACCAGCGATGTATCTATCCACTCAGCCACAATTCCCTCGGTTTAATTCGGTATTTAAACAGGTATATACCTTTCCAATATTAATTGCGAGTAATAATAGAATAATGAAAACTCGACGGAACCGAGTCTCGAACTTAAGACATCTTAAATACCAGCGATGAATCTATACATTGAGCCACAAATCCTTCGACCGATTTTCGGATTTAAACAGGTATATATCTTTTCAATATTAATTGCGAGTAATAATAGAATAATGAAAACTCGACGGAACCGAGTCTCGAACATAAGACATCTTAAATACCAGCGATGAATGTATCCATTGAGCCACTAATCCCTTGATTGATTTTGCGATTTAAACCTTTCCAATATTATTTGCGAGTAATAATAGAATAATGAAAACTCGATGGAACCGAGTCTCGAAGTTAAAACATCTAAAATACCAGCGATGAATCTATACATTGAGCCACAAACCCCTCGACCGATTTTCGGATTTAAACAGGTATATATCTTTTCAATATTAATTGCGAGTAATAATAGAATAATTAAAACTCGGCGGAACCGAGTCTCAAACTCACGACACCTTGAATACCAGCGATGAATCTATCCATTAAGCCACAAATTCCTCGGTTGACTTAGCATTTTAAACAGGTATCTACCTATCCAATATTGATTGCGAGTAATAATAGAATAATGAAAACTCGACGGAACCGATTCTCGACCTCAAGACATCTTGAATACCAGCGACGAATCTATCCATTTAGCGACAAATGGCTCGGTTGACTTGGCAATTTAAACAGGTATATACCTTTATAATATTGATTGCGAGTAATAATAATAATATAATACTGAAAACTCGACGGAACCGAGTCTCGAACTAAAGACATCTTGAATACCTCCGATGTATCTATACATTGAGCCACAAATCCCTCGGTTTATTTTGGCATTTAAACAGGTATATACGTTTCCAATATAAATTGCGAGTAATAATAGAATAATGAAAACTCGGCGGAACCGAGTCTCGAACTCACGACATCTTGAATACCAGCGGTGAATCTTTCCATTGAGCCACAAATTCCTCGGTTGATTTGGCATTTTAAACAGGTATCTACCTATCCAATATTAATTGCGAGTAATAATAGAAATACCTTTATAATATTGATTGCGAGTAATAATAATATAATAATGAAAACTCGACGGAACCGAGTCTCGAACTCAAGACATCTTGAATACCTCCGATGAATCTATCCATTGAGCCACAAATCCCTCGGTTTATTTTGGCATTTAAACAGGTATATACCTTTCCAATATAAATTGCGAGTAATAATAGAATAATGAAAACTCGGCGGAACCGAGTCTCGAACTCAAGACATCTTGAATACTAGCGATGAATCTATCCATTGAGCCACAAATCCCTCCGCTGATTTTTTAATTTAATCAGGTACCTACCTTTCCAATATTAACTGCGAGTAATAATAGAATAACGAAAACTCGACGGAACCGATTCTCGAACTCAAGGCATCTTGAATACCTGAGATGAATCTATCCCTTGAGCCACAAATCCCTCCGCTGATTTATTAATTTAAACAGGTACCTACCTTTCCAATATTAACTGCGATTAATAATAGAATAATGAAAACTCGACGGAACCGATCCTCAGACTCAAGGCATCTTGAATACCAGCGATGTATCTATCCTCTCAGCCACAATTCCCTCGGTTGATTTTGGGATTTAAACAGGTATATACCTTTCCAATATTAATTGCGAGTAATAAAAGAATAATGAAAACTCGACGGAACCGAGTCTCGGAGTTATGACATCTTAAATACCAGCGATGAATCTATCCAGTGAGCCACTAATCCCTTCTTTCCAATATTATTTGCGAGTAATAATAGAATAATGAAAACTCGATGGAACCGAGTCTCGAAGTTAAGACATCTAAAATACCAGCGATGAATCTATACATTGAGCCACAAATGCCTCGACCGATTTTGGGATTTAAACAGGTATATATCTTTTCAATATTAATTGCGAGTAATAATAGAATAATGAAAACTCGGAGGAACCGAATCTCGAACCCACGACACCTTGAATACCAGCGATGAATCTATCCATTGAGCACAAATTCCTCGGTTGATTTTGGCATTTAAACAGGTATATACCTTTCCAATATTAATTGCGAGTAATAATAGAATAACGAAAAAAATCGACGGAAACCTAGTCTTGAACTTAGGCCATCTTGAATAACATCAATGAATCTATTCACTGAGCCACAAATCTCTAGGTTGATTTTGGGATTTATACAGGTACCTACCTTTCCAATATAAACTTCGAGTAATAATAGAATAATGAAAACTCGACGGAACCGAGTCTCAAACCCAGGACATCTTGAATACCAGCGATGAATCTTTCCATTGAGCCACAAATCCTTCGGTTGATTTTGGCATTTAAACAGGTATATACCTTTCCAATATTAATTGCGAGTAATAATATAAGGATGAAAACTCGACGGAACCGAGCCTCGAACTCAAGACATCTTGAATACTAGCGATGAATCTATCCATTGAGCCACAAATCCCTCCGCTGATTTTTTAATTTAATCAGGTACCTACCTTTTCAATATTAACTGCGAGTAATAATAGAATAATGAAAACTCTACGGAACCGATTGTCGAACTCAAGGCATCTTGAATACCAGCGATGAATCTATCCATTGAGCCACAAATCCCTCGGTTTATTTTGGCATTTTAAACAGGTATATATACCTTTTCAATATAAATTGCGCGAGTAATAATAGAATAATGAAAACTTGGCGGAACCGAGTCTCGAACTCACGACTCCTTGAATACCAGCGATGAATCTATACATTGAGCCACAAATCCCTCGACTGATTTTGGGATTTAAACAGGTATATATCTTTTCAATATTAATTGCGAGTAATAATAGAATAATGAAAACTCGGCGGAACCGAGTCTCGAACTCACGACACCTTGAATACCAGCGATGAATCTATCCATTGAGCCACAAATCCCTCGGTTTTTTTTTTGGCATTTAAACAGGTATATACCTTTCCAATAATATTTGCGAGTAATAATAGAATAATGAAAACTCGATGGAACCGAGTCTCGAAGTAAAGACATCTAAAACACCAGCGATGAATCTATACATTGAGCCACAAATCTCTCGACCGATTTTGGGATTTAAACAGGTATATATCTTTTCAATATTAATTGCGAGTAATAATAGAATAATGAAAACTCTGCGGAACCGAGTCTCGAACTCACGACACCTTGAATACCAGCGATGAATCTATCCATTGAGCCACAAATTCCTCGGTTGATTTGGCATTTTAAACAGGTATCTACCTTTCCAATATTAACTGTGAGTAATAATAGAATAACGAAAACTCACGGAACCGAGTCTCAAACCCAGGACATCTTGAATAACAGCGATGAATCTATCCATTGAGCCACAAATTCCTCGGTTGATTTGGCATTTTAAACAGGTATCTACCTTTCCAATATTAACTGCGAGTAATAATAGAATAACGAAAACTCGACGGAACCGAGTCTCAAACCCTGGACATCTTGAATACCAGCGATGAATCTTTCCATTGAGCCACAAATCCCTCGGTTGATTTTGGCATTTAAACAGGTATATACATTTCCAATATTAATTGCGAGTAATAATATAAGGATGAAAACTCGACGGAACCGAGCCTCGAACTCAAGACATCTTTAATACCAGCGATGAATCTATCCATTTAGCCACAAACCGCTCGGCTGACTTGGCAATTTAAACAGGTATATATCTTTATAATATTGATTGCGAGTAAAAATCATATAATAATGAAAACTCGACGGAACCGAGTCTCGAACTCAAGACATCTTGAATACCTCCGATGAATCTATCCATTGAGCCACAAATCCCTCGGTTTATTTTGGCATTTAAACAGGTATATACCTTTCCAATATAAATTGCGAGTAATAATAGAATAATGAAAACTCGGCGGAACCGAGTCTCGAACTCACGACTTCTTGAATACCAGCGATGAATCTATCCATTGAGCCACAAATTCCTCGGTTGGTTTGGCATTTAAAACAGGTAACTACCTATCCAATATTAATTGCGTGTAATAATAGAATAACGAAAAATCGACGGAACCTAGTCTCGAACTCAGGACATCTTGAATAACACCGATGAATCTATTCACTGAGCCACAAATCTCCAGGTTGATTTCGGGATTTAAACAGGTACCTACCTTTCCAATATTAACTTCGAGTAATAATAGAATAATGAAAACTCGACGGAACCGAGTCTCAAACCCAGGACATCTTGAATACCAGCGATGAATCTTTCCATTGAGCCACAAATCCCTCGGTTGATTTTGGCATTTAAACAGGTATATACCTTTCCAATATTAATTGCGAGTAATAATATAAGGATGAAAACTCGACGGAACCGAGCCTCGAACTCAAGACATCTTGAATACCGGCGATGTATCTATCCACTCAGCCACAATTCCCTCGGTTGATTTTGGGATTTAAACAGGTATATACCTTTCCAATATAAATTGCGAGTAATAATATAATAATGAAAAATCGACGGAACCGTGCCTCGAACTCAAGACATCTTGAATACCAGCAATGAATCTATCCATTGAGCCACAAATCCCTCCGTTGATTTTTTAATTTAAACAGGTACCTACCTTTCCAATATTAACTTCGAGTAATAATAGAATAATGAAAACTCGACGGAACCGAGTCTCAAACTCAGGACTTCTTGAATACCAGCAATGAATCTATCCATTGAGCCACAAATCCCTCGGTTGATTTTGACATTTAAACAGGTATATACATTTCCAATATTGATTGCGAGTAATAATATAATGATGAAAACTCCACGGAACCGAGCCTCGAACTCAAGACATCTTGATTACGAGCGATGAATCTATCCCCTGAGCCACAAATCTCTCCGCTGATTTTTTAATTTAAACAGGTACCTACCTTTCCAATATTAATTGCGATTAATAATAGAATAATGAAAACTCGACGTAACCGATTATCGAACTCAAGGCATCTTGAATACCAGCGATGTATCTATCCACTCAGCCACAATTCCCTTGGTTGATTTTGGGATTTAAACAATTCCAATATTATTTGCGAGTAATAATACAATAATGAAAACTCGATAGAACCGAGTCTCGAAGTTAAGACATCTAAAATACCAGCGATGAACCTATACATTGAGCCACAAATCCCTCGACCAATTTTGGGATTTAAACAGGTATATATCTTTTCAATATTAATTGCGAGTAATAATAGAATAATGAAAACTCGGCGGAGCCGAGTCTCGAACTCACAAAATCTTGAATACCAGCGATGAATCTTTCCATTGAGCCACAAATTCCTCGGTTGATTTGGCATTTTAAACAGGTATCTACCTATCCAATATTGATTGCGAGTAATAATAGAATAATGAAAACTCGACGGAACCGATTCTCGACCTCAAGACATCTTGAATACCAGCGATGAATCTATCCATTGAGCCACCTACCTTTCCAATATTAACTTCGAGTAATAATAGAATAATGAAAACTCGACGGAACCGAGTCTCAAACTCAGGAAATCTTGAATACCAGCAATGAATCTATCCATTGAGCCACAAATCCCTCGGTTGATTTTGACATTTAAACAGGTATATACATTTCCAATATTGATTGCGAGTAATAATATAATGATGAAAACTCCACGGAACCGAGCCTCGAACTCAAGACATCTTGATTACGAGCGATGAATCTATCCCCTGAGCCACAAATCCCACCGCTGATTTTTTAATTTAAACAGGTACCTACCTTTCCAATATTAATTGCGATTAATAAAAGAATAATGAAAACTCGACGGAACCGATTCTCGAACTCAAGGCATCTTGAATACCAGCGATGTATCTATCCACTCAGCCACAATTCCCTTGGTTGATTTTGGGATTTAAACAATTCCAATATTATTTGCGAGTAATAATACAATAATGAAAACTCGATAGAACCGAGTCTCGAAGTTAAGACATCTAAAATACCAGCGATGAACCTATACATTGAGCCACAAATCCCTCGACCAATTTTGGGATTTAAACAGGTATATATCTTTTCAATATTAATTGCGAGTAATAATAGAATAATGAAAACTCGGCGGAGCCGAGTCTCGAACTCACAAAATCTTGGATACCAGCGATGAATCTATCCATTGAGCCACAAATTCCTCGATTGATTTGGCATTTTAAACAGGTATCTACCTATCCAATATTGATTGCGAGTAATAATAGAATAATGAAAACTCGACGGAACCGATTCTCGACCTCAAGACGTCTTGAATACCAGCGATGAATCTATCCATTGAGCCACAAATCGCTCGGCTGACTTGGCAATTTAAACAGGTATATACCTTTATAATATTGATTGCGAGTAATAATAATATAATAATGAAAACTCGACGGAACCGAGTCTCGAACTCAAGATATCTTGAATAGCTCCGATGAATCTATCCATTGAGCCACAAATCCCTCGGTTTATTTTGGCATTTAAACAGGTATATATACCTTTCCAATATAAATTGCGTGTAATAATAGAATAACGAAAAATCGACGGAACCTAGTCTCGAACTCAGGACATCTTGAATAACACCGATGAATCTATTCACTGAGCCACAAATCTCTAGGTTGATTTTGGGATTTAAACAGGTACCTACCTTTCCAATATTAACTTCGAGTAATAATAGAATAATGAAAACTCGACGGAACCGAGTCTCAAACCCAGGACATCTTGAATACCAGCGATGAATATTTCCCATTGAGCCACACATCCCTCGGTTGATTTTGGCATTTAAACAGGTAATATACCTTTCCAATATTAATTGCGAGTAATGATATAAGGAATGAAAACTCGACGGAACCGAGCCTTGAACTCAAGACATCTTGAATACTAGCGATGAATCTATCCATTGAGCCACAAATCCCTCCGCTGATTTTTTAATTTAATCAGGTACCTACCTTTCCAATATTAACTGCGAGTAATAATAGAATAACGAAAACTCGACGGAACCGATTCTCGAACTCAAGGCATCTTGAATACCAGAGATGAATCTATCCCTTGAGCCACAAATCCCTCCGCTAATTTTTTAATTTAAATAGGTACCTACCTTTCCAATATTAACTGCGATTAATAATAGAATAATGAAAACTCGACGGAAGCGATTCTCGAACTCAAGGCATGTTGAATACCAGCGATGAATCTATCCATTGAGTCACTAATCCCTTGATTGATTTTGGGATTTAAACAGGTATATACCTTTCCAATATTATTTGCGAGTAATAATAGAATAATGAAAACTCGATGGAACCGAGTCTCGAAGTTAAGACATCTAAAATACCAGCGATGAATCTATACATTGAGCCACAAATCCCTCGACCGATTTTGGGATTTAAACAGGTATATATCTTTTCAATATTAATTGCGAGTAATAATAGAATAATGAAAACTCGGCGGAACCGAGTCTCGAACTCACGACACCTCGAATACCAGCGATGAATCTATCCATTGAGCCACAAGTTCCTCGGTTGATTTGCATTTTAAACAGGTATCTACCTATCCAATATTAATTGCGAGTAATAATAGAATAACGAAAAATCGACGGAACCTAGTCTCGAACTCAGGACATCTTGAATAACACCGATGAATCTATTCACTGAGCCACAAATCTCTAGGTTGATTTTGGGATTTAAACAGGCACCTACCTTTCCAATATTAACTTCGAGTAATAATTGAATAATGAAAACTCGACGTAACCGAGTCTCAAACCGAGGACATCTTGAATACCAGCGATGAATCTTTCCATTGAGCCACAAATCCCTCGGTTGATTTAGGCATTTAAACAGATATATACCTTTCCAATATTAATTGCGAGTAATAATATAAGGATGAAAGCTCGACGGAACCGAGCCTCGAAACTCACGACTTTCTTGAATAGCAGCGAATGAATCTATCCATTTTGAGCCACAAATTCCCTCGGTTGGTTTGGCATTTAAAACACAAATCCTCGGTAATTTTGGCATTTACTACGGTATCCAATATTAATTAAATGCGTGTAATAATAGAATAACGAAAAATCGACGGAACCTAGTCTTGAACTCAGGACATCTTGAATAACACCGATGAATCTATTCACTGAGCCACAAATCTCCAGGTTGATTTCGGGATTTAAACAGGTACCTACCTTTCCAATATTAACTTCGAGTAATAATAGAATAATGAAAACTCGACGGAACCGAGTCTCAATCCCAGGATATCTTGAATACCAGCGATGAATCTTTCCATTGAGCCACAAATCCCTCGGTTGATTTTGGCATTTAAACAGGTATATACCTTTCCAATATTAATTGCGAGTAATAATATAAGGATGAAAACTCGA
>OZ023138.1:17903515-18054039 GCA_963675895.2 Styela plicata
AAACAGGTATATACCTTTCCAAATTAAATTGTGAGTAATAAGAGAATAGTGAAAACGCGACGGAACCGAGACTCGAACTCAAGACATCTTGAATACCAGCGATGAATCTATCCATTGAGTCACAAATCCCTCTTTTGATTTTTTCAAATTCAGCCAGGTATATACCTGACCAATATAAATTGCGAGTAAAAATAGAATAATGAAAACTCGACTGAACCGAGTATCGAACTCAAGACATCTTGAATACCAGCGATGAATCTATCCATTGAGTCACGAATCCCTGCGTTATTTTTGGGATTTAAACAGGTATATATACCTTTCCAATATTAATTGCGAGTAATAATACTATAATGAAAGGTCGACAGAACCGAGTCTCGAACTCAAGACATCTTGAATAACAGCGATGAATCTATCCATTGAGCCAGAAATCCCTCGGTTGATTTTGCAATTTAAACAGGTGTATACTTTTCCAATATAAATTGCGAGTAATAATAGAATAATGAAAACTCGACGTAACCTTGTCTCGAACTCAAGACATCTTGAATACCAGCGATGAATCTTTCCATTGAGCCACAAATCCCTCGCTAGACTTATGGATTCAAACAGGTATATATACCTTTCCAATATTAATTGCGAGTAATAATAGAATAATGAAAACTCGAAGGAACCAAGTCTCGAAATCAAGAGATCTTGAATACCAGCGATGAATCTATCCATTGAGCCACAAATCCCTCGGTTGATTTTGGGATTTAAACAGGTTTATATACCTTTCCAATATTAATTGCGAGTAATAATTGAATTTTGAATCTACTTGAAAACTCGACGGAACCACAAATTGAGCCACAAGTCCTGAGGGTCGGTTGATTTTGGGATTTAAACAGGTATATATACCTTTTCCAATATTAATTGCGAGTAATAATTGAATAATGAAAACTCGACGGAATCGAGTCCCGAACTCAAGACATCTTGAATACCAGCGATGAATCTACACATTGAGGCACAAATCCCTCGGTTTGATTTTGGTATTTTAAACAGGTATATATAACTTTACAATATTAATTGCGTTGTAATAATAGAATAATATTTGAAACTCAACCGAACCGAGTCTCGAACTCAAGACATCTTGTATACCAGCAATGAATCTATCCATTGAGCCACAAATCCCTCGGTTGATTTTCGGATTTAAACAGGTATATATACCTTTCCAATATTAATTGCGAGTAATAATAAAATAATGAAAAATCGACGGAACCGAGTCTCGAATACCAGCGATGAATCTATCCATTGAGCCACAAATTTCTCGATTGGTTTTTGGGATTTAAACAAGTATATACCTTTCCAATATAAATTGTGCGTAATAATAGAATAATGCAAACTCGACGGAACCGAGTCTCGAACTTTAGACTTCTTCAATACCAGCGATGAATCAATCCATCGATCCACAATTCCCCCCCCCCCCCCCCCCCCCCCCCCCCCCCCCCCCCCCCCCCCCCCCCCCCCCCCTTCCCCCCCTTATCTTAATCGTCGGTTGATTTTGGGATTTATACAGGGATATACCTTTACATCATAAATTGCGAGTAATAATAGAATAATGAAGACTCGACGGAACCGAGTCTCAAACTCCAGACATCATGAATACCAGTGATGAATCTATCCATTGAGCCATAATTTTCTCGGTTTATTTTGATATTTAAACAGGTATACACCTTTCCAATTTGAATTGCGAGTAATAATAGAATATTAAAAACTGGACGGAACCGAGTAACGAACTCAAGACTTCTTCAACACCAACGATGAATCAATCCATTGATCCACAAATCCGTCGGTTGATTTTGGGATTTAAACAGGGATATACCTTTCCAACATAAATTATGAGTAATAATAGAATAATGAAAACTCGACGGAACCGAGTCTCGAACTAAAGACATCTTGAGTACCAGGGATGAATCTATCCAATGAGCCACAAATCCCTCGGTTGATTTTTGGATTTAAACAGGTATATATACCTTTCCAATATTAATTGCGAGTAATAATAGAATAATGAAAACTCGAAGGAACCGAGTCTAGAACTCAAGACATCTTGAACACCATCGATGAATCTATCCAGTTTGCCACAAATCCCTCGGCTGATTTTGGGATTTAAAAAGGTATATATAAATTTCCAATATTAATCGCGAGTAATAATAGAATAATAAAAACTCAACTGAACCGAGTCCATCCATTGAGCCATAAATCCCTCGATTGATTTTTGGATTTAAACAGGTATATATACCTTTCGAATATTAATTGCGAGTAATAATAAAATAATGAAAACTCGACGGAACCGAGCCTCGAACTCAAGACATCTTGAATACCAGCGATGAGTCTATCCATTGAGCCATAAATCCCTCGGTTGATTTTCGGATTTAAACAAGTATATATACGTTTCCAATAATAATTGCGAGTAATAATAGAATAATGGAAACTCGACAGAACATAGTCTCGAACTCATGACATCTTGAATACCAGCGATGAATCTATCCATTGAGCCACAAATATCTCGGTTGATTTTGGATTTAAACAGGTATATATATATTTCCAATATTAATTTAGAGTAATAATAGAATAATGTAAACTCGACTGAACCGAGTCTCGAACTCAAGACATCTTGAACACAAACGATGCATCTATCCATTGAGCCCAAATCCCACGGTTGATTTTTTTCAATTTAAAACTTTCCAATATAAATTGCGAGTAATAATATAATAATGAAAGCTCGACGGAACCGACTCTCGAACTCAAGTCATCTTTAATACCAGCGATTAATCTATCCATTGAGACATAAATCCCTCGGTTGATTTTGGGATTTAAACAGGTATATATACCTTTCCAATATTAAGTGCGAGTAATAATATAATAATGAAAACTCGATGGAACCGAGTCTCGAACATAAGTCATCTTGAATACCAGCAATGAATCTATCCATTGAGCAACAAATCCCTCGGTTAATTTTTTGCAATTTTAACAGGTTCCTTTCCAATATAAATTGCCAGTAATAATAGAATAATGAAAACTCGACGGAACCGAGTCTCGAACTTAAGTCATCTTAAATACCAGCGATTAATCTATCCATTGAGACATAAATCCCTCGATTGTTTTTGGGATTTAAACAGGTATGTATACCTTTCCAATATTAATTTCGATTAATAATAGAACAATGAAAACTCGACGGAACCGCGTCTCGGACTCAAGAAATCTTGAATACCAGCGATGAATATATCCATTGAGTCACACATCCCTCCGGTGAACTTGTGATTTAAAAAGACATATACCTTTCCAATATTAACTGCCACTAATAATAGAATAATGAAAACTCGACAGAACCGAGACTCGAACTCAAGTCATCTTGAATACCAGCGACGAATCTATCCAGTGAGCCACAAATCGCTCGACAGATTTTGGGATTTAAACAGGTATATATATATTTCCAATATTAATTGCGAGTAATAATAGAATAATGAAAACTCAACTGAACCGAGTCTCGAACTCAAGACATCTCGAATACCAGCGATGAATCTATCCATTGAGCCACAAATCCCTCGGTTGATTTTGTGATTAAAACATGTATATATATATTTCCAATATTAATTGGGAGTAATAATAGAATAATGAAAATTCGACTGAACCGAGTCTCGAACTCAAGACTTTGTTAACACCAGCGATGCATCTATCCATTGAGCCACAAATCCCCCGGTCGATTTTTTGCAATTTATACAGGTATATACCTTTCCAATATAAATTGCGTGTAATAATAGAATAATGAATACTCGACGGAACCGAGTCTCGAAATTAAGTCATCTTGAATACCAGCGATGAATCTATCCATTGAGCCATAAATCCCTCGGTTGATTTTGGGATTTTAAACAGGTATATATACCTTCCAATATTAAGTTGCGAGTAATAATATAATAATGAAAACTCGATGGAACCGAGTCTCGAACATAAGTCATCTTGAATACCAGCAATGAATCTATCCATTGAGCAACAAATCCCTCGGTTAATTTTTTGCAATTTTAACAGGTTCCTTTCCAATATAAATTGCCACTAATAATAGAATAATGAAAACTCGACGTAACCGAGTCTCGAAGTTAAGTCATCTTGAATACCAGCGATAAGTCTATCCATTGAGCCATAAATCCCTCGATTGTTTTTGGATTTAAACAGGTATGTATACCTTTCCAATATTAATTTCGATTAATAATAGAACAATGAAAACTCGACCGAACCTCGTCTCGGGCTCAAGAAATCTTGAATACCAGCGATGAATCTATCCATTGAGCCATAAATCCCTCGGTTGATTTTGGGATTTAAACAGGTATATACCCCTTTCAAATATTAATTGCGATTATTAATAGAATATTGAAAACTCGGCGGGACCGAGTCTCGAACTCAAGCCATCTTGAATACCAGCGAATAATCTATTCATTGAGTCACAAATCCCTTAGTTGAAGTTGTGATTTAAAAAGGTATATACTTTTCCAATATTAATCGCGAGTAATAATAGAATAATGAAAACGCGACGGAACGGAGTCTCGAACTAGAGACATCTTGAATACCAGCGATGAATCTATCCATTGAGCCACGAATAAGTGGTTGATTTTGGGATTTTAAAGGGTATATACCTTTCCAACATTAATTGCGAGTAGTAATAGAATAATGAAAACTCGACGGAACCGAGTCTCGAACTTAAGTCATCTTGAATACCAGCGATGGGACTATCCATTGAGCCATAAATACATCGGTTGATTTCGGGATTTAAACAGGTATATATCCCTTTCCAATATTAATAGCGATTAATAATAGAATAATGAAAACTCGACGGAATCGAGTCGCGAACTCAATGCATCTTGAATACCAGCGATGAATCTATCCATTGAGCCACAAATCCCTCGGTTGATTTTGGGATTTAAACAGGTTTATATACTTTTCCAATATTAATTGCGAGTAATAATTGAATTTTGAAAACTCGACGGAACCACAAATTGAGCCACAAGTCCCTCGGTTGATTTTGGGATTTAAACAAGTATATATACCTTTCCAATATTAATTGCGAGTAATAATTGAATAATGAAAACTCGACGGAATCGAGTCCCGAACTCAAGACATCTTGAATACCAGCGATGAATCTACACATTGAGGCACAAATCCCTCGGTTTATTTTGGTATTTAAACAGGTATATATAACTTTACAATATTAAATTGCGTGTAATAATAGAATAATGAAAACTCGACCGAACCGAGTCTCGAACTCAAGACATCTTGTATACCAGCGATGAATCTATCCATTGAGCCACAAATCCCTCGGTTGATTTTCGGATTTAAACAGGTATATATACCTTTCCAATATTAATTGCGAGTAATAATAAAATAATGAAAAATCGACGGAACCGAGTCTCGAATACCAGCGATGAATCTATCCATTGAGCCACAAATTTCTCGATTGGTTTTTGGGATTTAAACAAGTATATACCTTTCCAATATAAATTGTGCGTAATAATAGAATAATGCAAACTCGACGGAACCGAGTCTCGAACTTTAGACTTCTTCAATACCAGCGATGAATCAATCCATCGATCCACAAATCCGTCGGTTGATTTTGGGATTTATACAGGGATATACCTTTACATCATAAATTGCGAGTAATAATAGAATAATGAAGACTCGACGGAACCGAGTCTCAAACTCCAGACATCATGAATACCAGTGATGAATCTATCCATTGAGCCATAATTTTCTCGGTTTATTTTGATATTTAAACAGGTATACACCTTTCCAAATTGAATTGCGAGTAATAATAGAATATTGAAAACTGGACGGAACCGAGTAACGAACTCAAGACTTCTTCAATACCAACGATGAATCTATCCATTGATCCACAAATCCGTCGGTTGATTTTGGGATTTAAACAGGGATATACCTTTCCAACATAAATTATGAGTAATAATAGAATAATGAAAACTCGACGGAACCGAGTCTCGAACTAAAGACATCTTGAGTACCAGGGATGAATCTATCCAATGAGCCACAAATCCCTCGGTTGATTTTCGGATTTAAACAGGTATATATACCTTTCCAATATTAATTGCGAGTAATAATAGAATAATGAAAACTCGAAGGAACCGAGTCTAGAACTCAAGACATCTTGAACACCATCGATGAATCTATCCAGTTTGCCACAAATCCCTCGGCTGATTTTGGGATTTAAACAGGTATATATAAATTTCCAATATTAATTGAGAGTAATAATAGAATAATAAAAACTCAACTGAACCGAGTCCATCCATTGAGCCATAAATCCCTAGATTGATTTTTGGATTTAAACAGGTATATATACCTTTCGAATATTAATTGCGAGTAATAATAAAATAATGAAAACTCGACGGAACCGAGCCTCGAACTCAAGACATCTTGAATACCAGCGATGAGTCTATCCATTGAGCCATAAATCCCTCGGTTGATTTTGGGATTTAAACAAGTATATATACGTTTCCAATAATAATTGCGAGTAATAATAGAATAATGGAAACTCGACAGAACATAGTCTCGAACTCAGGACATCTTGAATACCAGCGACGAATCTATCCATTGAGCCACAAATATCTCGGTTGATTTTGGATTTAAATAGGTATATATATATTTCCAATATTAATTTAGAGTAATAATAGAATAATGTAAACTCGACTGAACCGAGTCTCGAACTCAAGACATCTTGAACACAAACGATGCATCTATCCATTGAGCCCAAATCCCACGGTTGATTTTTTTTCAATTTAAACCTTTCCAATATAAATTGCGAGTAATAATATAATAATGAAAGCTCGACGGAACCGACTCTCGAACTTAAGTCATCTTTAATACCAGCGATTAATCTATCCATTGAGACATAAATCCCTCGGTTGATTTTGGGATTTAAACAGGTATATATACTTTTCCAATATTAAGTGCGAGTAATAATATAATAATGAAAACTCGATGGAACCGAGTCTCGAACATAAGTCATCTTGAATACTAGCAATGAATCTATCTATTGAGCAACAAATCCCTCGGTTAATTTTTTGCAATTTTAACAGGTTCCTTTCCAATATAAATTGCCAGTAATAATAGAATAATGAAAACTCGACGGAACCGAGTCTCGAACTTAAGTCATCTTTAATACCAGCGATTAATCTATCCATTGAGACATAAATCCCTCGATTGTTTTTGGGATTTAAACAGGTATGTATACCTTTCCAATATTAATTTCGATTAATAATAGAACAATGAAAACTCGACGGAACCGCGTCTCGGACTCAAGAAATCTTGAATACCAGCGATGAATATATCCATTGAGTCACACATCCCTCCGGTGAACTTGTGATTTAAAAAGGCATATACCTTTCCAATATTAACTGCGAGTAATAATAGAATAATGAAAACTCGACAGAACCGAGACTCGAACTCAAGACATCTTGAATACCAGCGACGAATCTATCCAGTGAGCCACAAATCGCTCGACAGATTTTGGGATTTAAACAGGTATATATATATTTCCAATATTAATTGCGAGTAATAATAGAATAATGAAAACTCAACTGAACCGAGTCTCGAACTCAAGACATCTCGAATACCAGCGATGAATCTATCCATTGAGCCACAAATCCCTCGGTTGATTTTGTGATTAAAACAGGTATATATATATTTCCAATATTAATTGGGAGTAATAATAGAACAATGAAAATTCGACTGAACCGAGTCTCGAACTCAAGACTTTGTTAACACCAGCGATGCATCTATCCATTGAGCCACAAATCCCCCGGTCGATTTTTTGCAATTTATACAGGTATATACCTTTCCAATATAAATTGCGTGTAATAATAGAATAATGAATACTCGACGGAACCGAGTCTCGAAATTAAGTCATCTTGAATACCAGCGATGAATCTATCCATTGAGCCATAAATCCCTCGGTTGATTTTGGGATTTAAACAGGTATATATACCTTTCCAATATTAAGTGCGAGTAATAATATAATAATGAAAACTCGATGGAACCGAGTCTCGAACATAAGTCATCTTGAATACCAGCAATGAATCTATCCATTGAGCAACAAATCCCTCGGTTAATTTTTTGCAATTTTAACAGGTTCCTTTCCAATATAAATTGCCAGTAATTATAGAATAATGAAAACTCGACGTAACCGAGTCTCGAAGTTAAGTCATCTTGAATACCAGCGATAAGTCTATCCATTGAGCCATAAATCCCTCGATTGTTTTTGGGATTTAAACAGGTATGTATACCTTTCCAATATTAATTTCGATTAATAATAGAACAATGAAAACTCGACGGAACCTCGTCTCGGGCTCAAGAAATCTTGAATACCAGCGATGAATCTATCCATTGAGCCATAAATCCCTCGGTTGATTTTGGGATTTAAACAGGTATATATACCTTTCAAATATTAATTGCGATTATTATAGAATATTGAAAACTCGGAGGGACCGAGTCTCGAACTCAAGCCATCTTGAATACCAGCGAATAATCTATTCATTGAGTCACAAATCCCTTAGTTGAAGTTGTGATTTAAAAAGGTATATACTTTTCCAATATTAATCGCGAGTAATAATAGAATAATGAAAACGCGACGGAACGGAGTCTCGAACTAGAGACATCTTGAATACCAGCGATGAATCTATCCATTGAGCCACGAATAAGTGGTTGATTTTGGGATTTTAAAGGGTATATACCTTTCCAACATTAATTGCGAGTAGTAATAGAATAATGAAAACTCGACGGAACCGAGTCTCGAACTTAAGTGATCTTGAATACCAGCGATGGGACTATCCATTGAGCCATAAATACATCGGTTAATTTCGGGATTTAAACAGGTATATATCCCATTCCAATATTAATAGCGATTAATAATAGAATAATGAAAACTCGACGGAATCGAGTCGCGAACTCAAGGCATCTTGAATAACAGCGATGAATCTATCCATTGAGCCACAAATCCCTTGCTTGTTTTTTTGCAATTTAAACAAGTATATATACCTTTTCAATATTAACTGCGATTAATAATAGAATAATGAAAACTCGACGGAACCGAGTCTCCAACTCAAGACATCTTGTATACCAGCGATGAATTTAGCCATTGAGTCACAAATCCCTTAGTTGAATTTGTGATTTAAAAAGTTATATACTTTTCCAATATTAATTGCGAGTAATAATAGAATATTGAAAATTCGACGGAACCGATTCTCGAACTCAAGACATCAAGAATACCAGCGATGAATCTATCCATTGAGCCACAAATCCATCGGTTGATTTTGGGATTTAAACAGGTACATACATATTTCCAATATTAATTACGAGTAATAATAGAATAATGAAAATTCGACGGAACCGAGTCTCGAACTCAAGACATCTTGAATACCACCGATGAATCGCTATTTAAACAGGTATACACCTTTCTAAATTAAATTGCAAGTAATAATAGAATAATGAAAATCCTACGGACGAGAGTATCGAACTGAAGACATCATGAATAACAGCGATGAATCTACCCATTGAGCCACAAATTCCTCGATTGATTTTGGGATTTAAGCAGGTATACACCTTTCCTAATTAAATTGCGAGTCAAAATAGAATAACGATAACGCGACGGAACCGAGTCTCGAACTAAAGACATCTTGAATACCAACGATGAATCTATCCATTGAGCCACGAATCGGTGGTTGATTTTGGGATTTAAATGGGTATATACTTTTCCAATATTAATTGAGAGTAATAATAGAATAACGAAACCTCGACGGAACCGAGTATCGAACTTAAGTCATCTTGAATACCCGCGATGAGTCTATCCATTGAGCCATAAATCCCTCGGTTGATTTGGGGATTGAAACAGGTATATATATACCTTTCCAATATTAATTGCGATTAATAATAGAATAATGAAAACTCGACGGAAACGAGTCTCCAACTCAAGACATCTTGAATACCAGCGATGAATCTATCCATTGAGTCACAAATCAATCCGTTAAATCTGTGATTTAAAAAGGTATATACCTTTCCAATATTAACTGCGTGTAATAATAGAATAATGAAAACTCGACGGAACAGAGCGTCGAACTCAAGACATCTTGAATACCAGCGACGAATCTATCCCTTGAGCCACAAATTCCTCGGTTTTATTTGCAATTTAAAAGGATATATACCTTTCCAGTATAAATTGCGAGTAATAATAGAATAATGAAAACTCGACGGAACCGAGTCTCGAACTTAAGACATCTTGAATACCAGCGATGAATCTATTCATTGAGCCATAAATCCATCGGTCGACTTTCGTATTTAAACAGGTATATATAACTTTACTATATTAATTGCGAGTAATAATAGAATAATGAAAACGAGACGGAACCGAGTTTCGAACTCAAGACATCTTAAATACCGGCGATGAACCTATCCATTGAGCCCCATATCTCTCTGTTGATTTTGGGATTTTAATAGGTATATACCTTTCCAATATTAATTGCGAGTAATAATAGAACAATGAAAACTCGACTGAACCGTTTCTCGAACTCAAGACCTCGTGAATACCAGCGATGAATCCATCCATTGAGCCACAAATCCCTCGTTGATTTTTGGATTTAAACAGGTTTATATATCTTTCCAATATTAATTGCGAGTAATAATAGAAAAATGAAAACTCGACTGAATCGAGTCTCGAACTGAGGACATCTTGAACACCAGCGATGAATCTATCCATTGAGCCACAAATCCCCCGGTTGATTTTACAATTTAAAGGGGTATATACCTTTCCAACATAAATTGCGACTAATAATAGAATAATGAAAACTCGAGGGAACCAAGTTTCGAACTCAAGACATCTTGAATACCAGCAATGAGTCTATCCATTGAACCATAAATCCGTCGATTGATTTTGGGATTTAAGCAGGCATATATACCTTTCCAATATTAATTGCGATTTAAATTAGAATAATGAAAACTCGATGGAATCGAATCTCGAGTCTCAGTCTATCCATTGAGCCATAAATCCCTCGGTTAATTTGGGGATTGAAACAGGTATATATACCTTTCCAATATTAATTGCGATTAATAATAGAATAATGAAAACTCGACGGAATCGAGTCTCCATCTCAAGACATCTTGAATACCAGCGATGAATCTATCCATTGAGCCATAAATCCCTCGGTTGATTTTGGGATTTAAACAGGTATATATACCTTTCAAATATTAATTGCGATTATTAATAGAATATTGAAAAGTCGGCGGAACCGAGTCTCGAACTCAAGACATCTTGAATACCAGCGAATAATCTATTCATTGAGTCACAAATCCCTTAGTTGAATTTGTGATTTAAAAAGGTATATACTTTTCCAATATTAATCGCGAGTAATAATAGAATAATGAAAAAGCGACGGAACGGAGTCTCGAACTAGAGACATCTTGAATACCAGCGATGAATCTATCCATTGAGCCACGAATAAGTGGTTGATTTTGGGATTTTAAAGGGTTTATATCCCTTTCCAATATAAATTGCGATTAATAATAGAATAATGAAAACTCGACGGAACCGAGTCACGAACTCAAGGCATCTTGAACACCAGCGATGAATCTATCCATTGAGCCACAAATCCCTCGTTGATTTTAGGATTTAAACAGGTTTATACATCTTTCCAATATTAATTGCGAGTAATAATAGAAAAATGAAAACTCGACTGAACCGAGTCCATCTTGAACACCAGCGATGAATCTATCCATTGAGCCACAAATCCCCCGGTTGATTTTACAATTTAAAGGGGTATATACCTTTCCAACATAAATTGCGACTAATAATAGAATAATGAAAACTCGAGGGAACCAAGTTTCGAACTCAAGACATCTTGAATACCAGCGATGAGTCTATCCATTGAACCATAAATCCGTCGATTGATTTTGGGATTTAAACAGCCATATATACCTTTCCAAGATTAATTGCGATTTAAAATAGAATAATGAAAACTCGATGGAATCGAATCTCGAACTCAAGACATCTTGAATACCAGCGATGAATCTATCCATTGAGTCACAAATCCCTCCGTTGAATTGGTGAATTAAAAAGGTATATACTTTTCCAATATTAATTGCGAGTAATAATAGAATAATGAAAATGCGACGGAACCGAGCCTCGAACTAGAGACATCTTGATTACCAGCGATGAATCTATCCCTTGAGCCAATAATCCCTCGGTTGGTTTTGCAATTTAAAGGGGTATATACCTTTAAAATATAAATTGCGAGTAATAATAGAATAATGAAAATTCGACGGATCCGAGCCTCGAACTCAAGACATCTTGAATTCCAGCGATGAATCTATCCACAGAGCCATAAATCCCTCGGTTGACTTTTGTATTTAAACAGGTATAAATAACTTTACTATATTAATTGCGAGTAATAATAGAATAATGAAAACGAGATGGAACCGAGTCTCGAACTCAAGACATCTTGAATACCGGCGATGAATCTATCCATTGAGCCACATATAACTCGGTTGATTTTGGGATTTAAACAGGAATATATATCTTTCCAATATTAATTGCGAGTAATAATAGAATAACGAAAGCTGGACTGTACCGATTATCGAACTCAAGACATCTTGAACACCAGCGGTGAATCTATCCATTGAGCCACAAAACCCTTCGTTGATTTTGGGATTTAAACAGGCATATATACCTTTCCAATATTAATTGCGAGTAATAATAGAATAATGAAAACTCGACTGAACCGAGTCTCGAACTCAAGACATCTTTAATACTAGCGATGAATCTATCCCTTGAGCCACAAGTCCCTGGGTTGATTTTGCAATTTAAACAGGTATATACCTTTCCAATATAAATTGCGAGTAATAATAGAATAATGAAAACTCGACAGAACCGAGCGTCGAACTCAAGACATCTTGAATACCATCGATGAATCTATCCATTGAGCCCCAAATTCCTTAGTTGATTTCCCTATTTAAACAGGTATAAACCGTTCCAAATAATATTGCGAGAAAAATAGAATAATGAAAACCCGATGGAACCGAGTCTATAACTCAAGACAACTTGAATACCGGCGATAAATCTATCCATTGATCCACAAATCCTTCGGCTGATTTTGGGATTTGAACAGGTATATATACCATTCCAATATTAATTGCAAGTAATCATAGAATAACGAAAACCCGACAGAACCGAGTCTCGAACTCAAGACATCTTGTATACCAGCGATAAATCTATCCATTGAGTCACAAATCCCTCCGTTGAATTTGTTATTTAAACAGGTTTACACCTTTTTCCAAATTAAATTGCGTGTAATAATAGAATAGAATAATTATAAGTCGACTTACCCGAATCCGAAACTCAAGACATCTTGGGTACTAGCGATGAATCTATTCATTGAGCCACAAACTTCTCGGATGATTTTGCTATTTAAACAGGTATATACACCTTTCCAAATTAAATTGCGAGTAATAATAGAATAATGAAAATCCTACGGACTGGAGACTTGGACTGAAGACATCTTGAATACCAGCGATGAATATATCCATTGAGCCACATATTCCTCGATTGTTTCAGGGATTTAAACAGGTATATACCTTTCCAAATTAAATTGCGAGTAATAATAGAATAATGAAATCGCGACGGAACCGAGTCTCGAATTCAAGACATCTTGAATACCAGCGATGAATCTATCCATTGAGCCAGGAATCAGTGGATGATTTTGGGATTTAAAGGGGTATATACCTTTCCAATATTAATTGCGATTAATAATTGAATAATGAAAACTCGACGGAACCGAGTCTCGAACTTAAGTCTTCTTGAATACCAACGATGAGCCTATCCATTGAGCCATAAATCCCTCGGTTGATTTTGGGATTTAAACAGGTGTATATACCTTTCCAATATTAATTGCGATTAATAATAGAATAAAGAAAACTCGACTCAACCGAGTCTCGAACTCAAGACATCTTAAATACCAGCGATGAATCAATCCATTGAGTCACAAATCCCTCCGTTGAATCTGTGATTAAAAAGGTATATACATTTCCAATATTAACGGCTAGTAATAATAGAATAATGAAAACACGACGGAACAGAGCCTCGAACTCAAGATATCTCGAATACCAGCGATGAATTTATCCATTGAGCTACAAATCTTTCGGTTGATTTTGAATTTTAAAGGGGAATATACCTTTCCAATATAAAATTGCGAGTAATAATAGAATATTGAAAATTCGACGGAAACGAGTCTCGAACTCATGACTTTTTGAATAATAGCGATGAATCCATCCATTGAGTCACAAATCCCTCGGATGACTTTTGTATTTAAACAGGTATATATATCTTTCCCAATATTAATTGCGAGTAATATTAGAATAAATGAAAACTCGACTGAACGGAGTCTCGAACTCAAGACATCTTGAATATCAGCGATGAATCTATCCATTGAGCCAAAAAACACTTCGTTGAATTTGGGATTTAAACAGGTATATGTACCTTTCCAATATTAATTGCGAGGAATAATAGAATAATGAAAACTCGACTGAATCGAGTTTCGAACTCAAGACATCTTGAATACCAGCGATGAATCTATCCATTGAGCCAAAAATCCCTTGGTTGATTTTGCAATTTAAACAGGTATATACCTTTCCAATGTAAATTGCGAGTAATGATAGAATAATGTATACTCGACGGAACCGAATCTCGAACTCAAGACATCTTGAATACCAGCGATGAATCTATCCATTGAGTCACAAATCCCTCCGTTGAATTGGTGAATTAAAAAGGTATATACTTTTCCAATATTAATTGCGAGTAATAAGAGAATAATGAAAATGCGACGGAACCGAGCCTCGAACTAGAGAGATCTTGAATACCAGCGATGAATCTATCCCTTGAGCCAATAATCCCTCGGTTGGTTTTGCAATTTAAAGGGGTATATACCTTTAAAATATAAATTGCGAGTAATAATAGAATAGTGAAAATTCGACGGATCCGAGCCTCGAACTCAAGACATCTTGAATTCCAGCGATGAATCTATCCACAGAGCCATTAATCCCTCGGTAGACTTTTGTATTTAAACAGGTATATATAACTTTATTATAATAATTGCGAGTAATAATAGAATATTGAAAACGAGATGGAACCGAGTCACGAACTCAAGACATCTTGAATACCGGCGATGAATCTATCCATTGAGCCACATACCACTCGGTTAATTTTGGGATTTAAACAGGAATATATATCTTTCCAATATTAATTGCGAGTAATAATAGAATAACGAAAGCTGGACTGTACCGATTCACGAACTCAAGACATCTTGAATACCAGCGGCGAATCTATCCATTGAGCCACAAATCCCTTCGTTGATTTTGGGATTTAAACAGGCATATATACCTTTCCAATATTAATTGCGAGAAATAATAGAATAATGAAAACTCGACTGAACCGAGTCTCGAACTCAAGACATCTTTAATACCAGAGATGAATCTATCCCTTGAGCCACAAGTCCCTGGGTTGATTTTGCAATTTAAACAGGTATATATCTTTCCAATATAAATTGCGAGTAATAATAGAATAATGAAAACTCGACAGAACCGAGTGTCGAACTCAAGACATCTTGAATACCATCGATGAATCTATCCATGGAGCCCCAAATTCCTTAGTTGATTTCGCTATTTAAACAGGTATAAACCGTTCCAAATAATATTGCGAGAAAAATAGAATAATGAAAACCCGACGGAACCGAGTCTATAACTCAAGACAACTTGAATACCGGCGATGAATCTATCCATTGATCCACAAATCCTTCGGCTGATTTTGGGATTTGAACAGGTATATATACCATTCCAATATTAATTGCAAGTAATCATAGAATAACGAAAACCCGACAGAACGGAGTCTCGAACTCAAGACATCTTGTATACCTGCGATAAATCTATCCATTGAGTCACAAATCCCTCCGTTGAATTTGTTATTTAAAACAGGTTTACACCTTTTTCCAAATTAAATTGCGTGTAATAAGAGAATAGAATAATTATAAGTCGACTTACCCGAATCCGAAACTCAAGACATCTTGGGTACTAGCGATGAATCTATCCATTGAGCCACAAACTTCTCGGATGATTTTGCTATTTAAACAGGTATACACCTTTCCAAATTAAATGGCGAGTAATAATAGAATAATGAAAATCCTACGGACTGGAGACTTGAACTGAAGACATCTTGAATACCAGCGATGAATATATCCATTGAGCCACATATTCCTCGATTGTTTCAGGGATTTTAAACAGGTATATACCTTTCCAAATTAAATTGCGAGTAATGATAGAATAATGAAATCGCGAAGGAACCGAGTCTCGAATTCAAGACATCTTGAATACCAGCGATGAATCTATCCATTGAGCCAGGAATCAGTGGAAGATTTTGGTGTTTAAAGGGGTATATACCTTTTCAATATAAATTTCGAGTAATAATTTAATAATGAAAACTCGACGGAACCGAGTCTCGGACTTAAGGCTTCTTGAATACCAACGATGAGTCTATCTATTGAGCCATAAATCCTTCGGTTGATTTTGGGATTTAAACAGGTGTATATACCTTTCCAATATTCTTTGCGATTAATAGTAGAATAATGAAAACTCGACTCAACCGAGTATCGAACTCAAGACAGCTTGAATACCAGCGATGAATCTATCTATAGTGCCGAAAATCCCTCTGTTGATTTTTCGCAATTTAAACAGCGATGAGTCTATCCATTGAACGTAAAATCCCTCGATTGATTTTGGGATTTAAACAGGTATATATACCTTTCAAACATTTATTGCGATAATAGAATAATGAAAACTCGACAAAACCGAGTCTCGAACTCAAGACATCTTGAATACCAGCAATGAATCAATCCATTGAGACACAAATCCCTCGGTTGAATTTGCTATTTAAACAGGTATACACCTTTCCAAATTAAATTGCGATTAATAATAGAATAATGAAAATCCTACGGACGGGAGTCTCGAACTGACTACATATTGAATACCAGCGATGAATCTATCCATTGAGCCTCAAATTCCTCGATTGAATATGGGATTTAAAAAGGTATATACCTTTCCAATATAAATTGCGAGTAATAATAGAATAATAAAATCTCGACGGAACCGAGTATCGTACTTAAGTCATCTTGAATACCAGCGATGAGTCTATCCATTGAACCATAAATCCCTCGATTGATTTTGGGATTTAAACATGTATATATACCTTTCCAACATTTATTGCGATTAATAATAGAATAATGAAAACTCGACGGAACCGAGTTTCGAACTCAAGACATCTTGAATACCAACGATGAATCTATCCATTGAGTCACAAATCCCTCCGCTGAATTTGTGATTTAAAAAGGTATGTACTTTTCCAATATTAATTGCGAGTAATAATAGAATAATTAAAAGTCGCCTTACCCGAATCTCAAACTCATGACATCATGGGTACCAGCAACGAATCTATCTATTGAGCCACAAATTTCGCGGTTGATTTTGCTATTTAAACAGGTTTAAATTCCTAATTAAATTGCGAGTGATAATAGAATAATGGAAATCCTACGGACGGGAGTCTCGAACTGAAGACATCTTGAATACCAGCGATGATTCTGTCCATTGAGCCCCAAATTCCTCGATTGAATCTGGGATTTTAACAGGTACATACCTTTCCAAATTAAATTGCGAGTAATAATAAAATAATGAAAACGCGACGGAACCGAGTCTCGAACTGAAGACATCTTGAATACTAGCGACGAATCTATTCATTGAGCCGCAAATTCCTCGATCGAATCTGGGATTTAAACAGGTATATACCTTATCAAATTAAATTGCGAGTAATAATGGAATAATGAAAACGCGACGGAACCGAGTCTCGAACTCAAGACATCTTGAATACCAGCGATGAATCTATCCATTGAGCCACAATTCACTCGGTTGATTTTCGGATTTAAAGGGGTACATACCTTTCCAATATTAACTGCGAGTAATGATATATTAATGAAAACTCGACGGAACAGAGCCTCGAACTCAAGACATCTTGAATACCGGCGATGAATCTATCCATTGAGCCACATATCTCTCGGTTGATTTTGGGATTTAAGCAGGTATATACCCTTCCCCTATTTATTGCGATTAATAATAGAATAATGAAAACTCGACTTAACCGATTCTCGAACTCAAGACACATTGAATACCAGCGATGAATCTATCCATTGAGTCACAAATCCCTCGGTTGATTTTGCAATTTAAAGGGGTATATACCTTTCCAATATAAATTGCGAATAATTATAGAATAATGATAACTCGACTAAATCGAGTTACGAACTCAAGACATCTTGAATACCAGCGATGAATCTAACCATTGAGCCAGAAATGCCTTCGTTGATTTTGGGATTTAAACAGGTATATTTACCTTTCCAATATTAATTGCGAGGAATAAGAGAATAATGAAAGCTCGACTGAACCGAGTCTCGAACTCAAGACATCTTTAATACCAGCGATGAATCCATCTATCCATTGAGACACAAATCCCTCGGTTGATTTTGCAATTTAAACAGGTATATACCTTTCCAATATTAATTGCGAGAAATAATAGAATAATGAAAACTCGACGTAACCGAGCATCGAAATCAAGAAATTTTGAATACCAGCGATGAATCTATCCATTGAGCCACAAATCCCTCGGTTGATTTTGCAATTTAAACAGGTATATTTACCTTTCCAATATAAATTGCGAGGAATAATAGAATAATGAATACTCGACGGAACCGAATCTCGAACTCAAGACATCTTGAATACCAGCGATGAATCTATCCAGTGAGCCACAAATCCCTCGGTTGATTTTGCAATTTAAACAGGTATATACCTTTCCAGTAGAATAATGAAAACTCGACGTAACCGAGCATCGAAATCTAGAAATCTTGAATACCATCAATGAATCTAACCATTGAGCCACAAATCCCTTGGTTGATTTTGTTATTTAAACAGGTATATATAACTTTACAATATTAATTGCGAGTAATAATAGAATAATAAAAAATCGATGGAACCGATTATCGAACTTAAGTCATCTTGAATACCGGCGATGAATCTATCCATTGAGCCACATATCTCTCGATTGATTTTGCAATTTAAACAGGTATATACCTTTCCAATATAAATTGCGAGTAATAATAGAATAATAAAAACTCGACGGAACCGAGTATCGAACTTAAGTCATCTTGAATACCAGCGATGAGTCTATCAATTGAACCATAAATCCCTCGATCGATTGATTTTGGGATTTAAACAAGTATATATAGCTTTCCAACATTTATTGCGATTAATAATAGAATAATGAAAACACGACGGAACCGAGTCTTGAACTCAAGACTTCTTGAATACCAACGATGAATCTATCCATTGAGTCACAAATCCCTCCGCTGAATTTGTGATTTAAAAAGGTATATACTTTTCCAATATTAATTGCGAGTAATAATAGAATAATTAAAAGTCGACTTACCAGAATCTCAAACTCATGACATCATTGGTACCAGCGACAAATCTATCTATTGAGCCACAAACATCGCGGTTGATTTTGCTATTTAAACAGGTTTACATTCCAAATTAAATTGCGAGTAATATCAGAAAAATGAAAATCCTACGGACGGGAGTCTCGAACTGAAGACATCTTGAATTCCAGCAATGAATCTATCCATTGAGCCTCAAATTCCTCGATTGAATCTTGGATTTAAACAGGTACATACCTTTCCAAATTAAATTGCGAGTAATAATAGAATAATGAAAACGCGACGGAACCGAGTCTCGAACTGAAGACATCTTGAATACCAGCGATGAATCTATCCATTGAGCCACAATTCCCTCGGTTGATTTTGGGATTTAAAAGGGTATATACCTTTCCAATATTAACTGCGAGTAATAATATAATAATGAAAACTCGACGGAACAGAGCCGCGAACTCAAGACATCTTGAATACCAGCGATGAATTTATCCATTTAGACACAAATCCCTCGGTTGATTTTGGAACTTAAACAGGTATATACCTTTCCAATATAAATTGCGAGTAATGATAGAATAATGAATACTCGACGGAACCGAATTTTGAACTCAAGACATCTTGAATACCAGCGATGAATCTACCCATTGAGCCACAAATCCCTCTGTTGATTTTGCAATTTAAACAGGTATATACCTTTCCAATATTAATTGCTAGGAATAATAGAATAATGAAAACTCGACGTAATCGAGCATCGAAATCAAGAAATCTTGAATACCAGCGATGAATCTATCCATTGAGCCACAAATCCCTTGGTTGATTTTGTTATTTAAACAGGTATATATTACTTCACAATATTAATTGCGTGTAATAATAGAATAATAAATACTCTACGGAACCGAGTATCGAACTTAAGTCATCTTGAATACCGGCGAAGAATCTATCCATTGAGCCACATATCTCTCGATTGATTTTGCAATTTAAACAGGTATCCAATATAAATTGCGAGTAATAATAGAATAATAAAAACTCGACGGAACCGAGTATCGAACTTAAGTCATCTTGAATACCAGCGATGAGTCTATCCATTGAACCATAAATCCCTCGATTGATTTTGGGATTTAAACAGGTATATATACCTTTCCAACATTTATTGCAATTAATAATAGAATAATGAAAACTCGACTGAACCGAGTCTCCAACTAAAGACATCTTGAATACCAGCGATGAATCTATCCATTGAGCCAGAAATCCCTTCGTTTAATTTGGGATTTAAACAGGTATATATACCTTTCCAATATTAATTGCGAGGAATAATAGAATAATGAAAACTCGACGTAACCGAGCATCGAAATCAAGAAATCTTGAATACCAGCGATGAATCTATCCATTGAGTCACAAATCCCTTGGATGATTTTGTTATTTAAACAGGTATTTATAACTTTACAATATTAATTGCGATTAATAATAGAATAATAAAAACGAGACGGAACCGAATCTTGAACTCAAGACATCTTGAATACCGGCGATGAAACTATCCATTGAGCCACATATCTCTCGGTTGATTTTGGGATTTAAACAGGTATATACCTTTCCAATATTAATTGCGATTAATAATAGAATAATGAAAACTCGACTTAACCGAGTCTCGAACCGAAGACATCTTGAATACCAGCGATGAATCTATCCTTTGAGCCACAAACTACACGATCGTTTCACGGATTTAAACAGGTATATATATTTTTCCAATATTAATTGCGATTAATAATAGAATAATGAAAACTCGACTTAACCGAGTCTCGAACTCAATATATACCTTTCCAATATAAATTGCGAGTAATATTAGAATAATGAAAACTCGACTGAACCGAGTTTCAAACTCAAGACATCTTGAATACCAGGGATGAATCTATCCATTGAGTCAGAAATGCCTTCGTTGATTTTGGAATTTAAACAGGTATATTTACCTTTCCAATATGAATTGCGAGGAATAATAGAATAATGAAAACTCGACTGAACCGAGTTTCGAACTCAAGACATCTTGAATACCAGCGATGAATTTATCCATTGAGCCACAAATCCCTTGGTTGATTTTGTTATTTAAACAGGTATATATAACTTTACAATATTAATTGCGTGTAATAATAGAGTAATAAAAATTCGACTGCACCGAGTATCGAACTTAAGTCATCTTGGATACCGGCGATGAATCTATCCATTGAGCCACATATCTCTCGAGTGATTTTGCAATTTAAACAGGTATATACCTTTCCAATATAAATTGCGAGTAATAATAGAATAATAAAAACTCGACGGAACCGAGTATCGAACTTAAGTCATCTTAAATACCAGCGATGAGTCTATACATTGAACCATAAATCCCTCGGTTGATTTTGGGATTTAAACAGGTATATATACCTTTTCAACAGTTATTGCGATTAATAATAGAATAATGAAAACACGACGGAACCGAGTCTTGAACTCAAGACATCTTGAATACCAACGATGAATCTATCCAATGAGTCACAAATCCCTCCGCTGAATTTGCGATTTAAAAAGGTATATACTTTTCCAATATTAATTGCGAGTAATAATAGAATAATTAAAAGTCGACTTACCCGAATCTCAAACTCATGACATCATTGGTACCAGCGACGAATCTATCTATTGAGCCACAAACATCGCGGTTGATTTTGCTATTTAAACAGGTTTACATTCCAAATTAAATTGCGAGTAATATTAGAAAATGAAAATCCTACGGACGGGAGTCTCGAACTGAAGACATCTTGAATTCCAGCAATGAATCTATCCATTGAGCCTCAAATTCCTCGATTGAATCTTGGATTTAAACAGGTACATACCTTTCCAAATTAAATTGCGAGTAATAATAGAATAATGAAAACGCGACGGAACCGAGTCTCGAACTGAAGACATCTTGAATACCAGCGATGAATTTATCCATTGAGACACAAATCCCTCGGTTGATTTTGGAACTTAAACAGGTATATACCTTTCCAATATAAATTGCGAGTAATGATAGAATAATGAATACTCGACGGAATCGAATTTCGAACTCAAGACATCTTGAATACCAGCGATGAATCTATCCATTGAGCCACAAATCCCTCTGATGATTATGCAATTTAAACAGGTATATACCTTTCCAATATTAATTGCGAGGAATAATAGAATAATGAAAACTCGACGTAACCGAGCATCGAAATCAAGAAAACTTGAATACCAGCGATGAATCTATCCATTGAGCCACAAATCCCTTGGTTGATTTTGGTATTTAAACAGGTATATATTACTTCACAATATTAATTGCGTGTAATAATAGAATAATAAATACTCTGCGGAACCGAGTATCGAACTTAAGTCATCTTGAATACTGGCGAAGAATCTATCCATTGAGCCACATACCTCTCGATTGATTTTGCAATTTAAACAGGTATCCAATATAAATTGCGAGTAATAATAGAATAATAAAAACTCGACGGAACCGAGTATCGAACTTAAGTCATCTTGAATACCAGCGATGAGTCTATCCATTGAACCATAAATCCCTCGATTGATTTTGGGATTTAAACAGGTATATATACCTTTCCAACATTTATTGCGATTAATAATAGAATAATGAAAACTCGACTGAACCGAGTCTCCAACTAAAGACATCTTGAATACCAGCGATGAATCTATCCATTGAGCCAGAAATCCCTTCGTTGAATTTGGGATTTAAACAGGTATATATACCTTTCCAATATTAATTGCGAGGAATAATAGAATAATGAAAACTCGACGTAACCGAGCATCGAAATCAAGAAATCTTGAATACCAGCGATGAATCTATCCATTGAGTCACAAATCCCTTGGATGATTTTGTTATTTAAACAGGTATTTATAACTTTACAATATTAATTGCGATTAATAATAGAATAATAAAAACGAGACGGAACCGAATCTCGAACTCAAGACATCTTGAATACCGGCGAAGAAACTATCCATTGAGCCACATATCTCTCGGTTGATTTTGGGATTTAAACAGGTATATACCTTTCCAATATTAATTGCGATTAATAATAGAATAATGAAAACTCGACTTAACCGAGTCTCGAACCGAAGACATCTTGAATACCAGCGATGAATCTATCCTTTGAGCCACAAATTACACGATCGATTCACGGATTTAAACAGGTATATATATTTTTCCAATATTAATTGCGATTAATAATAGAATAATGAAAACTCGACTGAACCGAGTTTCGAACTCAAAGACATCTTGAATACCAGGGATGAATCTATCCATTGAGTCAGAAATGCCTTCGTTGATTTTGGAATTTAAACAGGTATATTTACCTTTCCAATATGAATTGCGAGGAATAATAGAATAATGAAAACTCGACTGAACCGAGTCTCGAACTCAAGACATCTTGAATACCAGCGATGAATCTATCCATTGAGACACAAATCCCTCGGTTGATTTTGCAATTTAAACAGGTATATACCTTTCCAATATAAATTGCGAGTAATGATAGAATAATGAATACTCGACGAAACCGAATCTCGAACTCAAGACATCTTGAAAACCAGCGATGAATCTATCCATTGAGCCACAAATCCCTCCATTGATTTCGCTATTTAAACAGGTATACACGTTTCCAAATAAAAATGCGAGTAATAATAGAATAATTAAAAGTCGACTTACCCGAATTTCAAACTCAAGACATCTTGGTTACCAGCGATGAATGTATCCATTGAGCCACTAATTTCTCGGTTGATTTTGCTATTTAAACGGGTATACACCTTTCCAATTTAAACTGCGAGTAATATTAGAATAATGAAAATCCTTCGGACCGGAGTCTCGAACTGAAGACATCTTGAATACCAGCGATGAATATGTCCATTGAGCCACACATTCCTCGATTGGTTCAGGGATTTAAACAGGTATATACCTTTCCAAATTAAATTGCGAGTAATAATAGAATAATGAAAACGCGACGGAACCGAGTCTCGAACTCAAAACATCTTGAATACCAGCAATGAATCTATCCATTGAGCTAGGAATCAGTGGATGATTTTGGGATTTAAAGGGGTATATATACCTTTTCAATATTAACCGCGAGTAATAATAGAATAATGCAAATTCGACGGAACCGAGCCTCGAACTCAAGACTTCTTCAATACCAGCGATGAATCTATCCATTGAGCCACAAATCCCTCGGTAGACTTTTGTATTTAAACAGGTATATATATCTTTCCAATAATAATTGCGAGTAATAATAGAATAAAGAAAACTCGAATTAACCGAGTCTCGAACTCAAGTAATCTTGAATAGCAGCGATGATTCCTTCCATTGAACCACAAATCCCTCGGTAGATTCTGGGATTTAAACAGGTATTTCCAATATTTCCAATATTAATTGCGAGGAATAATAGAATAATGAAAACTCGACGTAACCGAGCATCGAAATCAAGAAATCTCTAATACCAGCGTTGAATCTATCCATTGAGCCACAAATCCCTTGGATGATTTTTTTATTTAAACAGGTATATATAACTTTACAATATTAATTGCGAGTAATATTACAATAAGGAAAAAGAGACGGAAACGAGTCTCGAACACAAGACATCTTGAATACCAGCGATGAATCTATCTATTGAGCATAAAATCCCTCTGTTGATTTTTCGCAATTTAAACAGGTATATACCTTTCCAATATAAATTGCGAGTAATAATAGAATGATGAAAACTCGACGGAACCGAGTCTCGAAGTCAAGACATCTTGAATACCAGCGATGAATCTATATATTGAGCAGAAAATCCCTCTGTTGATTTTTCGCAATTTAAACAGGTATAATATACCTTTCCAATATAAATTGCGAATAATAATAGAATAAAGAAAACGCGACGGAACCGAGTCTCGAACTCAAGACATCTTGAATACCAGCGATGAATCTATCCATTGAGCCACAATTCCCTCGGTTGATTTTGGGATTTAAAGGGGTATATACCTTTCCAATATTAACTGCGAGTAATAATATAATAATGAAAACTCCACGGAACAGAGCCTGGAACTCAAGACATCTTGAATACCAGCGATGAATCTATCCATTGAGCCACAAATCACTCGGTTGATTTTTCAATTTAAAGTGGTATATACCTTTCCAATATGAATTGCGAGTAATAATAGAATAATGAAAATTCGACGGAACCGAGTCTCGAACTCAAGACATCTTGAATACCGGCGATGAATCTATCCATTGAGCCACATATCTCTCGGCTGATTTTGGGATTTAAACAGGTATATACTTTTCCAATATTAATTGCGAGTAATAATAGAATAATTAAAAATCGACTTACCCGAATCTGAAACTCAAGTCATCTTGCGTACCAGAGATGAATCTATCCATCGAGCCACAAATTTCTCGGATGGTTTTGCTATTTAATCAGGTTTACACCTTTCCAAATTAAATTGCGAGTAATAATAGAATAATGAAAATCCTACGGACGGGAGTCTCGAACTAAAGACATCTTGAATACCAGCGATGAATCTATCCTTTGAGACACAAATTCCTCGATCGATTCACGGATTTAAACAGGTATATATACCTTTCCAATATTAATTGCGATAATTAAAAGAATAATAAAAACTCGACTTAACCGAGTCTCGAACTCAAGACACATTCAATACCAGCGATGAATCTATCCATTGAGTCACAAATCCCTCGGTTGATTTTGCAATTTAAAGGGGTATATACCTTTCCAATATAAATTGCGAGTAATATTAGAATAATAAAAACTCGACTGAACCGAGTTTCGAACTCAAGACATCTTGAATACCAGCGATGAATCTATCCATTGAGCCAGAAATGCCTTCGTTGATTTTGGGATCTAAACAGGTATATATACCTTTCCAATATTAATTGCGAGGAATAATAGAATATTGAAAACTCGACTGAACCGAGTCTCGAACTCAAGACAACTTGAATACCAGCGATGAATCTATCCATTGAGACACAAATCCCTCGGTTGATTTTGCAATTTAAACAGGTATATACCTTTCCAATATAAGTTGCGAGTAATAATAGAATAATAAAAACTCGACGGAACCAAGTATCGAACTCAAGACATCTTGAATACCAGCGATGAATCTTTCCATTGAGCCACAAATTCCTCGGTTGATTTTGCAATTTAAACAGGTATATACCTTTCCAATATAAATTGCGAGTAATAATAGAATAATGAAAATTCGACGGATCCGAGCCTCGAACTCAAGACATCTTGAATTCCAGCGATGAATCTATCCACAGAGCCATAATTCCCTCGGTTGACTTTTGTATTTAAACAGGTATAAATAACTTTACTATATTAATTGCGAGTAATAATAGAATAATGAAAACGAGATGGAACCGAGTCTCGAACTCAAGACATCTTGAATACCGGCGATGAATCTATCCATTGAGCCACATATAACTCGGTTGATTTTGGGATTTAAACAGGAATATATATCTTTCCAATATTAATTGCGAGTAATAATAGAATAACGAAAGCTGGACTGTACCGATTATCGAACTCAAGACATCTTGAACACCAGCGGTGAATCTATCCATTGAGCCACAAAACCCTTCGTTGATTTTGGGATTTAAACAGGCATATATACTTTACCAATATTAATTGCGAGTAATAATAGAATAATGAAAACTCGACTGAAGCGAGTCTCGAACTCAAGACATCTTTAATACTAGCGATGAATCTATCCCTTGAGCCACAAGTCCCTGGGTTGATTTTGCAATTTAAACAGGTATATACCTTTCCAATATAAATTGCGAGTAATAATAGAATAATGAAAACTCGACAGAACCGAGCGTCGAACTCAAGACATCTTGAATACCATCGATGAATCTATCCATGGAGCCCCAAATTCCTTAGTTGATTTCCCTATTTAAACAGGTATAAACCGTTCCAAATAATATTGCGAGAAAAATAGAATAATGAAAACCCGATGGAACCGAGTCTATAACTCAAGACAACTTGAATACCGGCGATAAATCTATCCATTGATCCACAAATCCTTCGGCTGATTTTGGGATTTGAACAGGTATATATACCATTCCAATATTAATTGCAAGTAATCATAGAATAACGAAAACCCGACAGAACCGAGTCTCGAACTCAAGACATCTTGTATACCAGCGATAAATCTATCCATTGAGTCACAAATCCCTCCGTTGAATTTGTTATTTAAACAGGTTTACACCTTTTTCCAAATTAAATTGCGTGTAATAATAGAATAGAATAATTATAAGTCGACTTACCCGAATCCGAAACTCAAGACATCTTGGGTACTAGCGATGAATCTATTCATTGAGCCACAAACTTCTCGGATGATTTTGCTATTTAAACAGGTATACACCTTTCCAAATTAAATTGCGAGTAATAATAGAATAATGAAAATCCTACGGACTGGAGACTTGGACTGAAGACATCTTGAATACCAGCGATGAATATATCCATTGAGCCACATATTCCTCGATTGTTTCAGGGATTTAAACAGGTATATACCTTTCCAAATTAAATTGCGAGTAATAATAGAATAATGAAATCGCGACGGAACCGAGTCTCGAATTCAAGACATCTTGAATACCAGCGATGAATCTATCCATTGAGCCAGGAATCAGTGGATGATTTTGGGATTTAAAGGGGTATATACCTTTCCAATATTAATTGCGATTAATAATTGAATAATGAAAACTCGACGGAACCGAGTCTCGAACTTAAGTCTTCTTGAATACCAACGATGAGCCTATCCATTGAGCCATAAATCCCTCGGTTGATTTTGGGATTTAAACAGGTGTATATACCTTTCCAATATTAATTGCGATTAATAATAGAATAATAAAAACTCGACTCAACCGAGTCTCGAACTCAAGACATCTTAAATACCAGCGATGAATCAATCCATTGAGTCACAAATCCCTCCGTTGAATCTGTGATTAAAAAGGTATATACATTTCCAATATTAACGGCTAGTAATAATAGAATAATGAAAACACGACGGAACAGAGCCTCGAACTCAAGATATCTCGAATACCAGCGATGAATTTATCCATTGAGCTACAAATCTTTCGGTTGATTTTGAATTTAAAGGGGAATATACCTTTCCAATATAAATTGCGAGTAATAATAGAATATTGAAAATTCGACGGAAACGAGTCTCGAACTCATGACTTTTTGAATAATAGCGATGAATCCATCCATTGAGTCACAAATCCCTCGGATGACTTTTGTATTTAAACAGGTATATATATCTTTCCAATATTAATTGCGAGTAATATTAGAATAATGAAAACTCGACTGAACGGAGTCTCGAACTCAAGACATCTTGAATATCAGCGATGAATCTATCCATTGAGCCAAAAAACACTTCGTTGAATTTGGGATTTAAACAGGTATATGTACCTTTCCAATATTAATTGCGAGGAATAATAGAATAATGAAAACTCGACTGAATCGAGTTTCGAACTCAAGACATCTTGAATACCAGCGATGAATCTATCCATTGAGCCAAAAATCCCTTGGTTGATTTTGCAATTTAAACAGGTATATACCTTTCCAATGTAAATTGCGAGTAATGATAGAATAATGTATACTCGACGGAACCGAATCTCGAACTCAAGACATCTTGAATACCAGCGATGAATCTATCCATTGAGTCACAAATCCCTCCGTTGAATTGGTGAATTAAAAAGATATATACTTTTCCAATATTAATTGCGAGTAATAAGAGAATAATGAAAATGCGACGGAACCGAGCCTCGAACTAGAGAGATCTTGAATACCAGCGATGAATCTATCCCTTGAGCCAATAATCCCTCGGTTGGTTTTGCAATTTAAAGGGGTATATACCTTTAAAATATAAATTGCGAGTAATAATAGAATAGTGAAAATTCGACGGATCCGAGCCTCGAACTCAAGACATCTTGAATTCCAGCGATGAATCTATCCACAGAGCCATTAATCCCTCGGTTGACTTTTGTATTTAAACAGGTATATATAACTTTACTATAGTAATTGCGAGTAATAATAGAATATTGAAAACGAGATGGAACCGAGTCACGAACTCAAGACATCTTGAATACCGGCGATGAATCTATCCATTGAGCCACATACCACTCGGTTAATTTTGGGATTTAAACAGGAATATATATCTTTCCAATATTAATTGCGAGTAATAATAGAATAACGAAAGCTGGACTGTACCGATTCACGAACTCAAGACATCTTGAATACCAGCGGCGAATCTATCCATTGAGCCACAAATCCCTTCGTTGATTTTGGGATTTAAACAGGCATATATACCTTTCCAATATTAATTGCGAGAAATAATAGAATAATGAAAACTCGACTGAACCGAGTCTCGAACTGAAGACATCTTTAATACCAGAGATGAATCTATCCCTTGAGCCACAAGTCCCTGGGTTGATTTTGCAATTTAAACAGGTATATATCTTTCCAATATAAATTGCGAGTAATAATAGAATAATGAAAACTCGACAGAACCGAGTGTCGAACTCAAGACATCTTGAATACCATCGATGAATCTATCCATGGAGCCCCAAATTCCTTAGTTGATTTCGCTATTTAAACAGGTATAAACCGTTCCAAATAATATTGCGAGAAAAATAGAATAATGAAAACCCGACGGAACCGAGTCTATAACTCAAGACAACTTGAATACCGGCGATGAATCTATCCATTGATCCACAAATCCTTCGGCTAATTTTGGGATTTGAACAGGTATATATACCATTCCAATATTAATTGCAAGTAATCATAGAATAACGAAAACCCGACAGAACCGAGTCTCGAACTCAAGACATCTTGTATACCTGCGATAAATCTATCCATTGAGTCACAAATCCCTCCGTTGAATTTGTTATTTAAACAGGTTTACACCTTTTTCCAAATTAAATTGCGTGTAATAAGAGAATAGAATAATTATAAGTCGACTTACCCGAATCCGAAACTCAAGACATCTTGGGTACTAGCGATGAATCTATCCATTGAGCCACAAACTTCTCGGATGATTTTGCTATTTAAACAGGTATACACCTTTCCAAATTAAATGGCGAGTAATAATAGAATAATGAAAATCCTACGGACTGGAGACTTGAACTGAAGACATCTTGAATACCAGCGATGAATATATCCATTGAGCCACATATTCCTCGATTGTTTCAGGGATTTAAACAGGTATATACCTTTCCAAATTAAATTGCGAGTAATGATAGAATAATGAAATCGCGAAGGAACCGAGTCTCGAATTCAAGACATCTTGAATACCAGCGATGAATCTATCCATTGAGCCAGGAATCAGTGGAAGATTTTGGTGTTTAAAGGGGTATATACCTTTCCAATATAAATTTCGAGTAATAATTTAATAATGAAAACTCGACGGAACCGAGTCTCGGACTTAAGGCTTCTTGAATACCAACGATGAGTCTATCTATTGAGCCATAAATCCTTCGGTTGATTTTGGGATTTAAACAGGTGTATATACCTTTCCAATATTCTTTGCGATTAATAGTAGAATAATGAAAACTCGACTCAACCGAGTATCGAACTCAAGACAGCTTGAATACCAGCGATGAATCTATCTATAGTGCCGAAAATCCCTCTGTTGATTTTTCGCAATTTAAACAGCGATGAGTCTATCCATTGAACCTAAAATCCCTCGATTGATTTTGGGATTTAAACAGGTATATATACCTTTCCAACATTTATTGCGATAATAGAATAATGAAAACTCGACGAAACCGAGTCTCGAACTCAAGACATCTTGAATACCAGCAATGAATCAATCCATTGAGACACAAATCCCTCGGTTGAATTTGCTATTTAAACAGGTATACACCTTTCCAAATTAAATTGCGATTAATAATAGAATAATGAAAATCCTACAGACGGGAGTCTCGAACTGACTACATCTTGAATACCAGCGATGAATCTATCCATTGAGCCTCAAATTCCTCGATTGAATATGGGATTTAAAAAGGTATATACCTTTCCAATATAAATTGCGAGTAATAATAGAATAATAAAATCTCGACGGAACCGAGTATCGTACTTAAGTCATCTTGAATACCAGCGATGAGTCTATCCATTGAACCATAAATCCCTCGATTGATTTTGGGATTTAAACATGTATGTATACCTTTCCAACATTTATTGCGATTAATAATAGAATAATGAAAACTCGACGGAACCGAGTTTCGAACTCAAGACATCTTGAATACCAACGATGAATCTATCCATTGAGTCACAAATCCCTCCGCTGAATTTGTGATTTAAAAAGGTATGTACTTTTCCAATATTAATTGCGAGTAATAATAGAATAATTAAAAGTCGCCTTACCCGAATCTCAAACTCATGACATCATGGGTACCAGCGACGAATCTATCTATTGAGCCACAAATTTCGCGGTTGATTTTGCTATTTAAACAGGTTTAAATTCCTAATTAAATTGCGAGTGATAATAGAATAATGGAAATCCTACGGACGGGAGTCTCGAACTGAAGACATCTTGAATACCAGCGATGATTCTGTCCATTGAGCCCCAAATTCCTCGATTGAATCTGGGATTTTAACAGGTACATACCTTTCCAAATTAAATTGCGAGTAATAATAAAATAATGAAAACGCGACGGAACCGAGTCTCGAACTGAAGACATCTTGAATACTAGCGACGAATCTATTCATTGAGCCGCAAATTCCTCGATCGAATCTGGGATTTAAACAGGTATATACCTTATCAAATTAAATTGCGAGTAATAATGGAATAATGAAAACGCGACGGAACCGAGTCTCGAACTCAAGACATCTTGAATACCAGCGATGAATCTATCCATTGAGCCACAATTCACTCGGTTGATTTTCGGATTTAAAGGGGTATATACCTTTCCAATATTAACTGCGAGTAATGATATATTAATGAAAACTCGACGGAACAGAGCCTCGAACTCAAGACATCTTGAATACCGGCGATGAATCTATCCATTGAGCCACATATCTCTCGGTTGATTTTGGGATTTAAGCAGGTATAAACCCTTCCCCTATTTATTGCGTTTAATAATAGAATAATGAAAACTCGACTTAACCGATTCTCGAACTCAAGACACATTGAATACCAGCGATGAATCTATCCATTGAGTCACAAATCCCTCGGTTGATTTTGCAATTTAAAGGGGTATATACCTTTCCAATATAAATTGCGAATAATTTTAGAATAATGAAAACTCGACTAAACCGAGTTTCGAACTCAAGACATCTTGAATACCAGCGATGAATCTATCCATTGAGCCAGAAATGCCTTCGTTGATTTTGGGATTTAAACAGGTATATTTACCTTTCCAATATTAATTGCGAGGAATAATAGAATAATGAAAGCTCGACTGAACCGAGTCTCGAACTCAAGACATCTTTAATACCAGCGATGAATCTATCCATTGAGACACAAATCCCTCGGTTGATTTTGCAATTTAAACAGGTATATACCTTTCCAATATTAATTGCGAGAAATAATAGAATAATGAAAACTCGACGTAACCGAGCATCGAAATCAAGAAATTTTGAATACCAGCGATGAATCTATCCATTGAGCCACAAATCCCTCGGTTGATTTTGCAATTTAAACAGGTATATTTACCTTTCCAATATAAATTGCGAGGAATAATAGAATAATGAAAGCTCGACTGAACCGAGTCTCGAACTCAAGACATCTTGAATACCAGCGATGAATCTATCCATTGAGCCACAAATCCCTCGGTTGATTTTGCAATTTAAACAGGTATATACCTTTCCAATATTAATTGCGAGGAATAATAGAATAATGAAAACTCGACGTAACCGAGCATCGAAATCAAGAAATCTTGATTACCAGCGATGAATTTATCCATTGAGCCACAAATCCCTTGGTTGATTTTGTTATTTAAACAGGTATATATAACTTTACAATATTAATTGCGTGTAATAATAGAGTAATAAAAATTCGACTGCACCGAGTATCGAACTTAAGTCATCTTGAATACCGGCGATGAATCTATCCATTGAGCCACATATCTCTCGATTGATTTTGCAATTTAAACAGGTATATACCTTTCCAATATAAATTGCGAGTAATAATAGAATAATAAAAACTCGACGGAACCGAGTATCGAACTTAAGTCATCTTGAATACCAGCGATGAGTCTATCAATTGAACCATAAATCCCTCGATCGATTGATTTTGGGATTTAAACAAGTATATATAGCTTTCCAACATTTATTGCGATTAATAATAGAATAATGAAAACACGACGGAACCGAGTCTTGAACTCAAGACTTCTTGAATACCAACGATGAATCTATCCATTAAGTCACAAATCCCTCCGCTGAATTTGTGATTTAAAAAGGTATATACTTTTCCAATATTAATTGCGAGTAATAAGAGAATAATTAAAAGTCGACTTACCAGAATCTCAAACTCATGACATCATTGGTACCAGCGACAAATCTATCTATTGAGCCACAAACATCGCGGTTGATTTTGCTATTTAAACAGGTTTACATTCCAAATTAAATTGCGAGTAATATCAGAAAAATGAAAATCCTACGGACGGGAGTCTCGAACTGAAGACATCTTGAATTCCAGCAATGAATCTATCCATTGAGCCTCAAATTCCTCGATTGAATCTTGGATTTAAACAGGTACATACCTTTCCAAATTAAATTGCGAGTAATAATAGAATAATGAAAACGCGACGGAACCGAGTCTCGAACTGAAGACATCTTGAATACCAGCGATGAATCTATCCATTGAGCCACAATTCCCTCGGTTGATTTTGGGATTTAAAAGGGTATATACCTTTCCAATATTAACTGCGAGTAATAATATAATATTGAAAACTCGACGGAACAGAGCCTCGAACTCAAGACATCTTGAATACCAGCGATGAATTTATCCATTGAGACACAAATCCCTCGGTTGATTTTGGAACTTAAACAGGTATATACCTTTCCAATATAAATTGCGAGTAATGATAGAATAATGAATACTCGACGGAACCGAATTTCGAACTCAAGACATCTTGAATACCAGCGATGAATCTATCCATTGAGCCACAAATCCCTCTGATGATTTTGCAATTTAAACAGGTATATACCTTTCCAATATTAATTGCGAGGAATAATAGAATAATGAAAACTCGACGTAACCGAGCATCGAAATCAAGAAAACTTGAATACCAGCGATGAATCTATCCATTGAGCCACAAATCCCTTGGTTGATTTTGGTATTTAAACAGGTATATATTACTTCACAATATTAATTGCGTGTAATAATAGAATAATAAATACTCTGCGGAACCGAGTATCGAACTTAAGTCATCTTGAATACTGGCGAAGAATCTATCCATTGAGCCACATATCTCTCGATTGATTTTGCAATTTAAACAGGTATCCAATATAAATTGCGAGTAATAATAGAATAATAAAAACTCGACGGAACCGAGTATCGAACTTAAGTCATCTTGAATACCAGCGATGAGTCTATCCATTGAACCATAAATCCCTCGATTGATTTTGGGATTTAAACAGGTATATATATACCTTTCCAACATTTATTGCGATTAATAATAGAATAATGAAAACTCGACTGAACCGAGTCTCCAACTAAAGACATCTTGAATACCAGCGATGAATCTATCCATTGAGCCAGAAATCCCTTCGTTGAATTTGGGATTTAAACAGGTATATATACCTTTCCAATATTAATTGCGAGGAATAATAGAATAATGAAAACTCGACGTAACCGAGCATCGAAATCAAGAAATCTTGAATACCAGCGATGAATCTATCCATTGAGTCACAAATCCCTTGGAGGATTTTGTTATTTAAACAGGTATTTATAACTTTACAATATTAATTGCGATTAATAATAGAATAATAAAAACGAGACGGAACCGAATCTCGAACTCAAGACATCTTGAATACCGGCGAAGAAACTATCCATTGAGCCACATATCTCTCGGTTGATTTTGGGATTTAAACAGGTATATACCTTTCCAATATTAATTGCGATTAATAATAGAATAATGAAAACTCGACTTAACCGAGTCTCGAACCGAAGACATCTTGAATACCAGCGATGAATCTATCTTTTGAGCCACAAATTACACGATCGATTCACGGATTTAAACAGGTATATATATTTTTCCAATATTAATTGCGATTAATAATAGAATAATGAAAACTCGACTGAACCGAGTTTCGAACTCAAGACATCTTGAATACCAGGGATGAATCTATCCATTGAGTCAGAAATGCCTTCGTTGATTTTGGAATTTAAACAGGTATATTTACCTTTCCAATATGAATTGCGAGGAATAATAGAATAATGAAAACTCGACTGAACCGAGTCTCGAACTCAAGACATCTTGAATACCAGCGATGAATCTATCCATTGAGACACAAATCCCTCGGTTGATTTTGCAATTTAAACAGGTATATACCTTTCCAATATAAATTGCGAGTAATGATAGAATAATGAATACTCGACGAAACCGAATCTCGAACTCAAGACATCTTGAAAACCAGCGATGAATCTATCCATTGAGCCACAAATCCCTCCATTGATTTCGCTATTTAAACAGGTATACACGTTTCCAAATAAAAATGCGAGTAATAATAGAATAATTAAAAGTCGACTTACCCGAATTTCAAACTGAAGACATCTTGGTTACCAGCGATGAATGTATCCATTGAGCCACTAATTTCTCGGGTTGATTTTGCTATTTAAACGGGTATACACCTTTCCAATTTAAACTGCGAGTAATAATTAGAAATAATGAAAATCCTTCGGACCGGAGTCTCGAACTGAAGACATCTTGAATACCAGCGATGAATATGTCCATTGAGCCACACATTCCTCGATTGGTTCAGGGATTTAAACAGGTATATACCTTTCCAAATTTAAATTGCGAGTAATAATAGAATAATGAAAACGCGACGGAACCGAGTCTCGAACTCAAAACATCTTGAATACCAGCAATGAATCTATCCATTGAGCTAGGAATCAGTGGATGATTTTGGGATTTTAAAGGGGTATATATATACCTTTTCAATATTAACCGCGAGTAATAATAGAATAATGCAAATTCGACGGAACCGAGCCTCGAACTCAAGACTTCTTCAATACCAGCGATGAATCTATCCATTGAGCCACAAATCCCTCGGTAGACTTTTGTATTTAAAAAGGTATATATATCTTTCCAATAATAATTGCGAGTAATAATAGAATAAAGAAAACTCGAATTAACCGAGTCTCGAACTCAAGTAATCTTGAATAGCAGCGATGATTCCTTCCATTGAACCACAAATCCCTCGGTAGATTCTGGGATTTAAACAGGTATTTCCAATATTTCCAATATTAATTGCGAGGAATAATAGAATAATGAAAACTCGACGTAACCGAGCATCGAAATCAAGAAATCTCTAATACCAGCGATGAATCTATCCATTGAGCCACAAATCCCTTGGATGATTTTGTTATTTAAACAGGTATATATAACTTTACAATATTAATTGCGAGTAATATTAGAATAATGAAAACGAGACGGAAACGAGTCTCGAACTCAAGACATCTTGAATACCGGCGATGAATCTATCCATTGATCCACATATCTCTCGGTTGATTTTGGGATTTAAACAGGTATATAACTTTCCAATATTAATTGCGAGTAATAATAGAATAATTAAAAGTCGACCTATCCGAATCTGAAACTATAGTCATCTTGGGTACCTGCGATGAATCTATCCATCGAGCCACAAATTTCTCGGATGGTTTTGCTATTTAATCAGGTTTACACCTTTCCAAATTAAATTGCGAGTAATAATAGAATAATGAAAATTCTACGGACGGGAGTTTCGAACTGAAGACGTCTTGAATACCAGCGATGAATCTATCCTTTGAGCCACAAATTCCTCGACCGGTTCACGTATTTAAACAGGTATATATTCCTTTCCAATATTAATTGCGATTAATAATAGAATAATGAAAACTCGACTTTACCGAGTCTCGAACTCAAGACACATTGAACACCAGCGATGAATCTATCCATTGAGACACAAATCCCTCGTTTGATTTTGCAATTTAAACAGGTATATACCTTTCCAATATAAATTGCGTGTAATGATAGAATAATGAACACTCGACGGAACCGAATCTCGAACTCAAGACATCTTGAATACCAGCGATGAATCTATCCATTGAGTCACAAATCCCTCGTTTGATTTTGCAATTTAAACAGGTATATACCTTTCCGATGTTAATTGCGAGGAATAATAGAATAATGAAAACTGGACGTAACCGAGCATCGAAATCAAGAAATCTTGAATACCAGCGATGAATCTATCCATTGAGCCACAAATCCCTTGGTTGATTTTGTTATTTAAAAAGGTATATATAACTTTACAATATTAATTGCGAGTAATAATAGAACATTGAAAACGAGACGGAACCGAGTCTCGAACTCAAGACATCTTGAATACCGGCGATGAATCTATCCATTGAGCCACAAATCCCTCGGTTGATTTTGAAATTTTAACAGGTATATACCTTTCCAATATAAATTGCGAGTAATAATAGAATAATGAAAACTCGACGGAACCGAGTCTCGAAGTCAAGACATCTTGAATACCAGCGATGAATCTATCTACTGAGCCAAAAATCTCTCTGTTGATTTTTCGCAATTTAAACAGGTATATATATACCTTTCCAATATAAGTGGCGCGTAATAATAGAATAATGAAAACTCGACGGAACCAAGTATCGAACTTAAGTCATCATGAATACCAGTGATGAGTCTATCCATTGAACATAAAATCCCTCGATTGATTTTGGGATTTAAACAGGAATATATACCGTTCCAACATTTATTGCGATTAATAATAAAATAATGAAAACTCGACGAAACCGAGTCTCGAACTCAAGACATCTTGAATACCAACGATGAATCTATCCATTGAGTCACAAATCCCTCGGTTGATTTTGCAATTTAAAGGGGTATATACCTTTCCAATATAAATTGCGAGTAATATTAGAATAATGAAAACTCGACTGAACCGAGTTTCGAACTCAAGACAACTTGAATACCAGCGATGAATCTATCCATTGAGGCAGAAATGCCTTCGTTGATTTTGGGATTTAAACAGGTATATTTACCTTTCCAATATTAATTGCGAGGAATAATAGAATAATGAAAACTCGGCTGAACCGAGTCTCGAACTCAAGACATCTATAATACCAGCGATGAATCTATCCAATGAGACACAAATCCCTCGGTTGATTTTGCAATTTAAACAGGTATATACCTTTCCAATATTAATTGCGAAGAATAATAGAATAATGAAAACTCGACGTAACCGAACATCGAAATCAAGAAGTCTTGAATACCAGCGATGAATCTATCCATTGAGCCACAAATCCCTTGGATGATTTTGTTATTTAAACAGGTATATATAACTTTACAATATTAATTGCGAGTAATATTAGAATAATGAAAACGAGACGGAAACGAGTCTCGAAGTCAAGACATCTTGAATACCGGCGATGAATCTATCCATTGATCCACATATCTCTCGGTTGATTTTGGGATTTAAACAGGTATATACCTTTCCAATATTAATTGCGAGTAATAATAGAATAATTAAAAGTCGACCTATCCGAATCTGAAACTCAAGTCATCTTGGGTACCTGCAATGAATATATCCGTTGAGCCACAAATTTCTCGGATGGTTTTGCTATTTAATCAGGTTTACACCTTTCCAAATTAAATTGCGAGTAATAATAGAATAATGAAAATCCTACGGACGGGAGTCTCGAACTAAAGACATCTTGAATTCCAGCGATGAATCTATCCTTTGAGCCACAAATTCCTCGATCGATTCACGGATTTAAACAGGTATATATACCTTTCCAATATTAATTGCGATAATTAAAAGAATAATAAAAACTCGACTTAACCGAGTCTCGAACTCAAGACACATTCAATACCAGCGATGAATCTATCCATTGAGTCACAAATCCCTCGGTTGATTTTGCAATTTAAAGGGGTATATACCTTTCCAATATAAATTGCGAGTAATATTAGAATAATAAAAACTCGACTGAACCGAGTTTCGAACTCAAGACATCTTGAATACCAGCGATGAATCTATCCATTGAGCCAGAAATGCCTTCGTTGATTTTGGGATTTAAACAGGTATATATACCTTTCCAATATTAATTGCGAGGAATAATAGAATAATGAAAACTCGACTGAACCGAGTCTCGAACTCAAGACAACTTGAATACCAGCGATGAATCTATCCATTGAGACACAAATCCCTCGGTTGATTTTGCAATTTAAACAGGTATATACCTTTCCAATATAAGTTGCGAGTAATAATAGAATAATAAAAACTCGACGGAACCAAGTATCGAACTCAAGACATCTTGAATACCAGCGATGAATCTATCCATTGAGCCACAAATTCCTCGGTTGATTTTGCAATTTAAACAGGTATATACCTTTCCAATATAAATTGCGAGTAATAATAGAATAATAAAAACTCGACGGAACCGAGTCTCAAAGTAAAGACATCTTGAATACCAGCGATGAATCTATCTATTGAGCAGAAAATCCCTCTGTTGATTATTCGCAATTTAAACAGGTATATACCTTTCCAATATAAGTTGCGAGTAATAATAGAATAAAAAAAAACTCGACGGAACCAAGTATCGAACTTAAGTCATCTTGAATACCAGCGATGAGTCTATCCATTGAACATAAAATCCCTCGATTGATTTTGGGATTTAAACAGGAATATATACCTTTCCAACATTTATTGCGATTAATAATAGAATAATGAAAAGTCGACGAAAAGGAGTGTCGAATTCAAGAAATCTTGAATACCAGCGATGAATCTATCCATTGAGTCACAAATCCTTCCGCATAATTTGTGATTTAAAAAGGTATATACTTTTCCAATATTAATTGCGAGTAATAATAGAATAATTAAAAGTCGACTTACCCGAATCTCAAACTCATGACATCTTGGGTACCAGCGACGAATCTGTCTATTGAGCCACAAATTTCGCGGTTGATTTTGCTATTTAAACAGGTATACACCTTTCCAAATTAAATTGCGAGTAATAATAGAATAATGAAAACGCGACGGAACCGAGTCTCGAACTGAAGACATCTCGAATACCAGTGATGAATCTATCCATTGAGCCACAAATTCCTCGATTGAATCTGGGATTTAAAAAGGTATATACCTTTCCAAATTAAATTGCGAATAATAATAGAATAATGAAAACGCGACGGAACCGAGTCTCGAACTCAAAACTTCTTGAATACCAGCGATGAATCTATCCATTGAGCCACAATTCCCTCGGTTGATCTTGGGATTTAAAGGGGTATATACCTTTCCAATATTAACTGGGAGTAATAATATAATATTGAAAACTCCACGGAACAGAGCCTCGAACTCAAGACATCTTGAATACCAGCGATGAATCTATCCATTGAGCCACAAATCATTCGGTTGATTTTTCAATTTAAAGTGGTATATATCTTTCCAATATAAATTGCGAGGAATAATAGAATAATGAAAATTCGACGGAACCGAGTCTCGAACTCAAGACATTTTGAATACCAGCGATGAATCCATCCATTGAGTCACAAATCCCTCGGTTGACTTTTGTATTTAAACAGGTATATATATCTTTCCAATATTAATTGCGAGTAATAATAGAATAATAAAAACTCGACGGAACCGAGTATCGAACTTAAGTCATCTTGAATACCAGCGATGAGTCTATCCATTGAACCATAAATCCCTCGATTGATTTTGGGATTTAAACAGGTATATATACCTTTCCAACATTTATTGCGATTAATAATAGAATAATGAAAAGTCGACGAAAAGGAGTGTCGAATTCAAGAAATCTTGAATACCAGCGATGAATCTATCCATTGAGTCACAAATCCTTCCGCATAATTTGTGATTTAAAAAGGTATATTCTTTTCCAATATTAATTGCGAGTAATAATAGAATAATTAAAAGTCGACTTACCGGAATCTCAAACTTATGACATCATGGGTACAAGCGACGAATCTATCTATTGAGCCTCAAATTTCGGGGTTGATTTTGCTTTTTAAACAGGTTTACATTCCAAATTAAATTGCGAGTAATAATAGAATAATGAAAATCCTACGGACGGGAGTCTCAAACTGAAGACATCTTGAATACCAGCGATGAATCTATGCATTGAGCCTCAAATTCCTCGATTGAATCTGGGATTTAAACATGTACATAGCTTTCCAAATTAAATTGCGAGTAATAATAGAATAATGAAAACGCGACGGAACCGAGTCTCGAACTGAAGACATCTTGAATACCAGCGATTAATCTATCCATTGAGCCACAAATTCCTCGATTGAATCTGGGATTTAAAAAGGTATATACCTTATCAAATTAAATTGCGAGTAATAATAGAATAATGAAAACGCGACGGAACCAAGTCTCGAACTCAAGACATCTTGAATACGAGCGATGAATCTATCCATTGAGCCACAAATTCCCTCGGTTGATTTTGGGATTTAAAGGGGTATATACCTTTCCAATATAAATTGCGAGTAATAATAGAATATTGAAAATTCGACGGAACCGAGTTTCGAACTCAAGACTCTTTGAATACCAGCGATGAATCCATCCATTGAGTCACAAATCCATCGGTTGACTTTTGTATTTAAAGAGGTATATATATCTTTCCAATATTAATTGCCAATAATATTAGAATAATGAAAACACGACTGAACGGAGTTTCGAACTCAAGACATCTTGAACACCAGCGATGAATCTATCCATTAAGCCAGAAATGCCTTCGTTGATTTGGGGATTTAAACAGGTATATATACATTTCCAACATTAATTGCGAGGAATAATAAAATAATGAAAACTCGACTGAACCGAGTCTCGAACTCAAGACATCTTGAATACCAGCGATAAATCTATCCATTGAGACACAAATCCCTCGTTTGATTTTGCAATTTAAACAGGTATATACCTTTCCAATATAGATTGCGAGTAATGATAGAATAATGAACACTCGACGGAACCGAATCTCGAACTCAAGACATCTTGAATACCAGCGATGAATCTATCCATTGAGTCACAAATCCCTCGTTTGATTTTGCAATTTAAACAGGTATATACCTTTCCGATGTTAATTGCGAGGAATAATAGAATAATGAAAACTGGACGTAACCGAGCATCGAAATCAAGAAATCTTGAATACCAGCGATGAATCTATCCATTGAGCCACAAATCCCTTGGTTGATTTTGTTATTTAAACAGGTATATATAACTTTACCATATTAATTGCGAGTAATAATAGAACAACGAAAACGAGACGGAACCGAGTCTCGAACTCAAGACATTTTGAATACCGGTGATGAATCTATCCATTGAGCCACAAATCCCTCGGATGATTTTGAAATTTTAACAGGTATATACCTTTCCAATATAAATTGCGAGTAATAATAGAATAATGAAAACTCGACGGAACCGAGTCTCGAAGTTAAGACATCTTGAATACCAGCGATGAATCTATCTACTGAGCCAAAAATCTCTGTGTTGATTTTTCGCAATTTAAACAGGTATATATATACCTTTCCAATATAAGTGGCGCGTAATAATAGAATAATGAAAACTCGATTTAACCGAGTATCGAACTTAAGTCATATTGAATACCAGTGATGAGTCTATCCATTGAACATAAAATCCCTCGATTGATTTTGGGATTTAAACAGGAATATATACCGTTCCAACATTTATTGCGATTAATAATAAAATATTGAAAACTCGACGAAACCGAGACTCGAACTCAAGACATCTTGAATACCAACGATGAATCTATCCATTGAGTCACAAATCCCTCCGCTGAATTTGTGATTTAAAAAGGTATATACTTTTCCAATATTAATTGCGAGTAATAATAGAATAATTAAAAGTCGACTTACCCGAATCTCAAACTCATGACACCTTGGGTACCAGCGACGAATCTATCTATTGAGCCCTAAATTTGTGGTTGATTTTGCTATTTAAACAGGTATACACCTTTCCATATTAAATTGCGATTAATAATAGAATAATGAAAATCCTACGGACGGGAGTCTCGAACTAAAGACATCTTGAATACCAGCGATGAATCTATCCATTGAACCTCAAATTCCTCGATTGAATCTGGGATTTAAACAGGTACATACCTTTTCAAATTAAATTGCGAGTAATAATAGAATAATGAAAACGCGACGGAACCGAGTCTCGAACTGAAGACATCTTGAATACCAGCGATGAATCTATCTATTGAGCCACAAATTCCTAGATTGAATCTGGGATTTAAACAGGTATATACCTTTCCAAATTAAATTGCGAGTAATAATAGAATAATGAAAACGCGAGGGAATCGAGTCTCGAACTCAAGACATCTTGAATACCAGCGATGAATCTATCCATTGAGCCAGAAAAGCCTTCGTTAGTTTTGGGATTTAAGCAGGTATATATACTTTTCCAATATTAATTGCGAGGAATAATATAATAATGAAAACTCGACTGAACCGAGTGGCGAATTCAAGACATCTTGAATTCCAGCGATGAATCTATCCATTGAGACACAAATCCCTCGGTTGATTTTGCAATTTAAACAGGTATATACCTTTTCAATATAAATTGCGAGTAATGATAGAATAATGAATACTCGACGGAACCGAATCTCAAACTCAAGACATCTTGAATACCAGCGATGAAACTATCCATTGAGCCACAAATCCCTCGGTTGATTTTGCAATTTAAACAGGTATATACCCTTCCAATGAAAATATCGAGTAATAATAGAATAATGAAAATTCGACGGAACCGAGTCTCGAACTCAAGACTTTTTGAATACCAGCGACGAATCCATCCATTGACTCACAAATCCCTCGGTTGACTTTTGTATTTAAACAGGTATATATATCATTCCAATATCAATTGCGAGTAATAATAGAATAATAAAAACTCGACGGAACCGAGTATCGAACTTAAGTCATCTTGAGTACCAGCGATGAGTCTATCCATTGAACCATAAATCCCTCGATTGATTTTGGGATTTAAACAGGTATATATACCTTTCCAACATTTATTGCGATTAATAATAGAATAATGAAAACTCGACGGAACCGAGTCTCGAATTCAAGACATCTTGAATACCAACGATGAATCTATCCATTGAGTCACAAATCCCTGCGCTGAATTTTTGCTTTAAAAAGGTATATTCTTTTCCAATATTAATTGCGAGTAATAATAGAATAATTAAAAGTCGACTTACCGGAATCTCAAACTTATGACATCATGGGTACAGGCGACGAATCTATCTATTGAGCCTCAAATTTCGGGGTTGATTTTGCTTTTTAAACAGGTTTACATTCCAAATTAAATTGCGAGTAATAATAGAATAATGAAAACTCGACGGAACCGAGTCTCGAAGTCAAGACATCTTGAATACCAGCGATGAATCTATCTACTGAGCCAAAAATCTCTCTGTTGATTTTTCGCAATTTAAACAGGTATATATATACCTTTCCAATATAAGTGGCGCGTAATAATAGAATAATGAAAACTCGACTTAACCGAGTATCGAACTTAAGTCATCTTGAATACCAGTGATGAGTCTATCCATTGAACATAAAATCCCTCGACTGATTTTGGGATTTAAACAGGAATATATACCGTTCCAACATTTATTGCGATTAATAATAAAATAATGAAAACTCGACGAAACCGAGTCTCGAACTCAAGACATCTTGAATACCAACGATGAATCTATCCATTGAGTCACAAATCCCTCCGCTGAATTTGTGATTTAAAAAGGTATATACTTTCCAATATTAATTGCGAGTAATAATAGAATAATTAAAAGTCGACTTACCCGAATCTCAAACTCATGACACCTTGGGTACCAGCGACGAATCTATCTATTGAGCCCTAAATTTCGTGGTTGATTTTGCTATTTAAACAAGTATACACCTTTCCATATTAAATTGCGATTAATAATAGAATAATAAAAATCCTACGGACGGGAATCTCGAACTAAAGACATCTTGAATACCAGCGATGAATCTATCCATTGAACCTCAAATTCCTCGATTGAATCTGGGATTTAAACAGGTACATACCTTTTCAAATTAAATTGCGAGTAATAATAGAATAATGAAAACGCGACGGAACCGAGGCTCGAACTGAAGACATCTTGAATACCAGCGATGAATCTATATATTGAGCCACGAATTCCTTGATTGAATCTGGGATTTAAACAGGTATATACCTTTCCAAATTAAATTGCGAGTAATAATAGAATAATGAAAACGCGAGGGAATCGAGTCTCGAACTCAAGACATCTTGAATACCAGCGATGAATCTATCCATTGAGCCAGAAAAGCCTTCGTTAAATTTGGGATTTAAGCAGGTATATATACTTTTCCAATATTAATTGCGAGGAATAATAGAATAATGAAAACTCGACTGAACCGAGTCGCGAATTCAAGACATCTTGAATTCCAGCGATGAATCTATCCATTGAGACACAAATCCCTCGGTTGATTTTGCAATTTAAACAGGTATATACCTTTCCAATATAAATTGCGAGTAATGATAGAATAATGAATACTCGACGGAACCGAATCTCAAACTCAAGACATCTTGAATACCAGCGATGAAACTATCCATTGAGCCACAAATCCCTCGGTTGATTTTGCAATTTAAACAGGTATATACCCTTCCAATGAAAATATCGAGTAATAATAGAATAATGAAAATTCGACGGAACCGAGTCTCGAACTCAAGACTTTTTGAATACCAGCGACGCATCCATCCATTGACTCACAAATCCCTCGGTTGACTTTTGTATTTAAACAGGTATATATATCATTCCAATATCAATTGCAAGTAATAATAGAATAATAAAAACTCGACGGAACCGAGTATCGAACTTAAGTCATCTTGAGTACCAGCGATGAGTCTATCCATTGAACCATAAATCCCTCGATTGATTTTGGGATTTAAACAGGTATATATACCTTTCCAACATTTATTGCGATTAATAATAGAATAATGAAAACTCGACGGAACCGAGTCTCGAATTCAAGACATCTTGAATACCAACGATGAATCTATCCATTGAGTCACAAATCCCTGCGCTGAATTTTTGCTTTAAAAAGGTATATTCTTTTTCAATATTAATTGCGAGTAATAATAGAATAATTAAAAGTCGACTTACCCGAATCTCAAACTCATGACACCTTGGGTACCAGCGACGAATCTATCTATTGAGCCCTAAATTTCGTGGTTGATTTTGCTATTTAAACAGGTATACACCTTTCCATATTAAATTGCGATTAATAATAGAATAATGAAAATCCTACGGACGGGAGTCTCGAACTAAAGACATATTGAATACAAGCGATGAATCTATCCATTGAACCTCAAATTCCTCGATTGAATCTGGGATTTAAACAGGTACATACCTTTTCAAATTAAATTGCGAGTAATAATAGAATAATGAAAACGCGACGGAACCGAGGCTCGAACTGAAGACATCTTGAATACCAGCGATGAATCTATCTATTGAGCCACAAATTCCTCGATTGAATCTGGGATTTAAACAGGTATATACCTTTCCAAATTAAATTGCGAGTAATAATAGAATAATGAAAACGCGAGGGAATCGAGTCTCGAACTCAAGACATCTTGAATACCAGCGATGAATCTATCCATTGAGCCAGAAAAGCCTTCGTTAATTTTGGGATTTAAGCAGGTATATATACTTTTCCAATATTAATTGCGAGGAATAATAGAATAATGAAAACTCGACTGAACCGAGTCGCGAATTCAAGACATCTTGAATTCCAGCGATGAATCTATCCATTGAGACACAAATCCCTCGGTTGATTTTGCAATTTAAACAGGTATATACCTTTCCAATATAAATTGCGAGTAATGATAGATTAATGAATACTCGACGGAACCGAATCTCAAACTCAAGACATCTTGAATACCAGCGATGAAACTATCCATTGAGCCACAAATCCCTCGGTTGATTTTGCAATTTAAACAGGCATATACCCTTCCAATGAAAATATCGAGTAATAATAGAATAATGAAAATTCGACGGAACCGAGTCTCGAACTCAAGACTTTTTGAATACCAGCGACGAATCCATCCATTGACTCACAAATCCCTCGGTTGACTTTTGTATTTAAACAGGTATATATATCATTCCAATATCAATTGCGAGTAATAGTAGAATAATAAAAACTCGACGGAACCGAGTATCGAACTTAAGTCATCTTGAGTACCAGCGATGAGTCTATCCATTGAACCATAAATCCCTCGATTGATTTTGGGATTTAAACAGGTATATATACCTTTCCAACATTTATTGCGATTAATAATAGAATAATGAAAACTCGACGGAACCGAGTCTCGAATTCAAGACATCTTGAATACCAGCGATGAATCTATCCATTGAGTCACAAATCCCTGCGGTTGATTTTTTGCTTTAAAAAGGTATATTCTTTTCCAATATTAATTGCGAGTAATAATAGAATAATTAAAAGTCGACTTACCGAATCTCAAACTTAAGACATCTTGGGTACAAGCGATGAATCTATCTATTGAGCCTCAAAATTTCGGGGCTGATTTTGCTTTTTAAACAGGTTTTACCATTCCAAATTAAATTGCGAGTAATAATAGAATAATGAAAATCCTACGGACGGGAGTCTCAAACTGAAGACATCTTGAATACCAGCGATGAATCTATCCATTGAGCCTCAAATTCCTCGATTGAATCTGGGATTTTAAACATGTACATACCTTTCCAAATTAAATTGCGAGTAATGATAGAATAATGAAAACTCGACGGAACCGAGTCTCGAACTCAAGACATCTTGAATACCAGCGATGAATCTATCCATTGAGCCACAAATTCCTCGATTGAATCTGGGATTTAAAAAGGTATATACCTTATCAAATTAAATTGCGAGTAATAATAGAATAATGAAAACGCGACGGAACCAAGTCTTGAACTCAAGACATCTTGAATACCAGCGATGAATCTATCCATTGAGTCACAATTCCCTCGGTTGATTTTGGGATTTAAAGGGGTATATATCTTTCCAATATTAACTGCGAGTAATAATAGAATAATGAAAATTCGACGGACGGGAGTCTCGAACTGAAGACATCTTGAATACCAGCGATGAATCTATCCTTTGAGCCACAAATTCCCTCCGTTGATTTTTCAATTTAAAGGGGTATATACCTTTCCAATATAAATTGCGAGTAATAATAGAATATTGAAAATTCGACGGAACCGAGTTTCGAACTCAAGACTCTTTGAATACCAGCGATGAATCCATCCATTGAGTCACAAATCCATCGGTTGACTTTTGTATTTAAACAGGTATATATATCTTTCCAATATTAATTGCCAATAATATTAGAATAATGAAAACACGACTGAACCGAGTTTCGAACTCAAGACATCTTGAACACCAGCGATGAATCTATCCATTGAGCCAGAAATGCCTTCGTTGATTTTGGGATTTAAACAGGTATATATACATTTCCAACATTAATTGCGAGGAATAATAGAATAATGAAAACTCGACTGAACCGAGTCTCGAACTCAAGACATCTTGAATACCAGCGATGAATCTATCCATTGAGACACAAATCCCTCGTTTGATTTTGCAATTTAAACAGGTATATACCTCTCCAATATAAATTGCGAGTAATGATAGAATAATGAACACTCGACGGAACCGAATCTCGAACTCAAGACATCTTGAATACCAGCGATGAATCTATCCATTGAGTCACAAATCCCTCGTTTGATTTTGCAATTTAAACAGGTATATACCTTTCCAATATAAATTGCGAGGAATAATAGAATAATGAAAACTGGACGTAACCGAGCATCGAAATCAAGAAATCTTGAATACCAGCGATGAATCTATCCAATGAGCCACAAATCCCTTGGTTGATTTTGTTATTTAAACAGGTATATATAACTTTACAATATTAATTGCGAGTAATAATAGAAAATTGAAAACGCGACGGAACCGAGTCTCGAACTCAAGACATCTTGAATACCAGCGATGAATCTATCCATTGAGCCACAAATCCCTCGGTTGATTTTGAAATTTAAAACAGGTATATACCTTTCCAATATAAATTGCGAGTAATAATAGAATAATGAAAACTCGACGGAACCGAGTCTCGAACTCAAGACATCTTGAATACCAGCGATGAATCTATCCATTGAGCCACAATTCCCTCGGTTGATTTTTGCAATTTAAACAGGGTATATACCTTTCCAATATTAAGTGCGCGTAATAATAGAATAATGAAAACTCGACGGAACAGAGTATCGAACTCAAGAAATCTTGAATACCAGCGATGAATCTATCCATTGAACCACAAATCCCTCGATTGATTTTGGGATTTAAACAGGAATATATACCTTTCCAATATTTATTGCGAATAATAATAGAATAATGAAAACTCGACGAAACCGAGTCTCGAACTCAAGACATCTTGAATACCAGCGATGAATCTATCCATTGAGTCACAAATCCCTCGGTTGACTTTTGTGATTTAAACAGGTATATATACTTTTCCAATATTAATTGCGAGTAATAATAGAATAATTAAAAAGTCGACTTAACCCGAATCTCAAACTCAAGACATCTTGGGTACCGGCGATGAATCTATCCATTGAGCCACAAAATTTCTCGATTGATTTTGCTATTTAAACAGGTATACACCTTTCCCAATCAAATTGCGAGTTAATAATAGAATAATGAAAAATCCTACGGACGGGAGTCTCGAACTGAAGACATCTTGAATACCAGCGATGAATCTATCCATTGAACCTCAAATTCCTCGATTGATTTTGGGATTTAAACAGGTATATATACCTTTTCCAATATAAATTGCGAGTAATAATAGAATAATGAAAACTCGACGGAACCGAGTCTCGAACTCAAGACATCTTGAATACCAGCGATGAATCTATCCATTGAGTCACAAATCCCCTCGATTGAATTTTGGGATTTAAACAGGTATATATACCTTTCCAATATTAATTGCGAGTAATAATAGAATAAATGAAAACGCGAGGGAACCGAGTCTCGAACTCGAGACATCTTGAATACAAGCGACGAATCTATCTATTGAGCCTCAAATTTCGGGGTTGATTTTGCTTTTTAAATCAGGTTTACATTCCAAATAATAATTGCGAGTAATAATAGAATAATGAAAAGTCCTACGGATCGGGATCTCAAACTGAAGACATCTTGAATACCAGCGATGAATCTATCCATCGAGCCTCAAATTTCTCGATTGAATCTGGGATTTAAAAAGGTTTATACCTTATCAAATTAAATTGCGAGTAATAATAGAATAATGAAAATCGCGACGGAACCAAGTCTCGAACTCAAGACATCTTTGAATACCAGCGATGAATCTATCCATTGAGTCACAATTCCATCTGTTGATTTCGGGATTTAAAGGGTATATATATCTTTCCAATATTAACTGCCGAGTAATAATAGAATAATGAAAAATTCGACTGGACGGAAGTCTCGAACTCAAGACATCTTGAATACCAGTGATGAATCTATCCTTTGAGCCACAAAATTCCCTCGTTGATTTTTTCAATTTAAACAGGTATATATACCTTTCCAATATAAATTGCGAGTAATAATAGAATAATGAAAATTCGACGGAACCGAGTTTCGAACTCAAGACTTTTTGAATACCAGCGATGAATCCATCCATTGAGTCACAAATGCATCGGTTGACTTTTGTATTTAAACAGGTATATATATATCTTTCCAATATCAATTGCCAATAATATTAGAATAATGAATACTTGACGGAACCGAATCTCGAACTCAAGGCATCTTGAATACCAGCGATGAATCTATCCATTGAGTCACAAATCCCTTGTTTGATTTTGCAATTTAAACAGGTATATACCTTTCCGATATTAATTGCGAGGAATAATAGAATAATGAAAACTCGACGAAACCGAGCATCGAAATCAAGAAATCTTGAATACCAGCGATGAATCTATCCATTGAGCCACAAATCCCTTGGTTGATTTTGTTATTTAAACAGGTATATATAACTTTACAATATTAATTGCGAGTAATAATAGAACAATGAAAACGAGACGGAACCGTGTCTCGAACTCAAGACATCTTGAATACCGGCGATGAATCTATCCATTGAGCCACAAATCCCTCGGTTGGTTTTGAAATTTAAACAGGGTATATACCTTTCCAATATAAATTGCGAGTAATAATAGAATAATGAAAACTCGACGGAACCGAGTCTCGAAGTCAAGACATCTTTAATACCAGCGATGAATCTATCTATTGAGCCAAAAATCTCTCTGTTGATTTATCGCAATTTAAACAGGTATATATATATACCTTTCCAATATAAGTGGCGCGTAATAATAGAATAATAAAAACTCGACGGAACCAAGTATCGAACTTAAGTCATCTTGAATACCAGTGATGAGTCTATCCATTGAACATAAAATCCCTCGATTGATTTTGGGATTTAAACAGGAATATATACCGTTCCAACATTTATTGCGATTAATAATAAAATAATGAAAACTCGACGAAACCGAGTCTCGAACTCATGACATCTTGAATACCAACGATGAATCTTTCCATTGAGTCACAAATCCCTCCGCTGAATTTGTGATTTAAAAAGGTATATACTTTTCCAATATTAATTGCGAGTAATATTAGAATAATTAAAAGTCGACTTACCCGAATCTCAAACTCATGACACCTTGGGTACCAGCGACGAATCTATCTATTGAGCCCTAAATTTCGCGGTTGATTTTGCTATTTAAACAGGTATACACCTTTCCATATTAAATTGCGATTAATAATGGAATAATGAAAATCCTACGGACGGGAGTCTCGAACTGAAGACATCTTGAATACCAGCGATGAATCTATCCATTGAGCCTCAAATTCCTCGATTGAATCTGGGATTTAAACAGGTACATACCTTTCCAAATTAAATTACGAGTAATAATAGAATAATGAAAACGCGACGGAACCGAGTCTCGAACTGAAGACATCTTGAATACCAGCGATGAATCTATCTATTGAGCCACAAATTCCTCGATTGAATCTGGGATTTAAACAGGTATATACCTTTCCAAATTAAATTGCGAGTAATAATAGAATAATGAAAACGCGAGGGAATCGAGTCTCGAACTCAAGACATCTTGAATACCGGCGATGAATCTATCCATTGAGCCACATATCTCTTGGTTGATTTTGGGATTTAAACAGGTATATACCTTTCCAATATTAATTGCGAGTAATAATAGAATAATTAAAAGTCGACCTATCCGAATCTGAAACTCAAGACATCTTGGGTACCAGCGATGAATCTATCCATCGAGCCACAAATTTCTCGGATGGTTGTGCTATTTAAACAGGTTTACACCTTTCCAAATTAAATTGCGAGTTATAATAGAATAATGAAAATCCAACGGACGGGAGTCTCGAACTGAAGACATCTAGAATACCAGCGATGAATCTATCCTTTGAGCCACAAATTCCTTGATCGATTCACGGATTTAAACAGGTATATATACCTCTCCAATATTAATTGCGATTAATAATAGAATAATGAAAACTCGACTTAACCGAGTCTCGAACTCAAGACACATTGAATACCAGCGATGAATCTATCCATTGAGTCACAAATCCCTCGGTTGATTTTGCAATTTAAAGGGGTATATACCTTTCCAATATAAATTGCGAGTAATATTAGAATAATGAAAACTCGACTGAACCGAGTTTCGAACTCAAGACATCTTGAATACCAGCGATGAATCTATCCATTGAGCCAGAAATGCCTTCGTTAATTTTGGGATTTAAGCAGGTATATATATTTTTCCAATATTAATTGCGAGGAATAATAGAATAATGAAAACTCGATTGAACCGAGTCGCGAATTCAAGACATCTTGAATACCAGCGATAAATCTATCCATTGAGACACAAATCCCTCGGTTGATTTTGCAATTTAAACAGGTATATACCTTTCCAATATAAATTGCGAGTAATGATAGAATAATGAATACTCGACGGAACCGAATCTCAAACTCAAGACATCTTGAATACCAGCGATGAAACTATCCATTGAGCCACAAATCCCTCGATTGAATTTTGGATTTAAACAGGTATATACCTTTCCAAATTAAATTGCGAGTAATAATAGAATACTGAAAACGCGAGGGAATCGAGTCTCGAACTCAAGACATCTTGAATACCGGCGTTGAATCTATCCATTGAGCCACATATCTCTTGGTTGATTTTGGGATTTAAACAGGTATATACTTTTCCAATATTAATTGCGAGTAATAATAGAATAATTAAAAGTCGACTTACCCGAATTTCAAACTCATGACATCATGGGTATCAGCGACGAATCTATCTATTGAACCACAATATTCGCGGTTTATTTTGCTATTTAAACAGGTATGCACCTTTTCAAATTAAATTGCGATTAATAATAGCATAATGAAAATCCTACGGACTGGAGTCTCGAACTGAAGACATCTAGAATACCAGCGATGAATCTATCCATTGAGCCTCAAATTCCTCGATTGAATCTGGGATTTAAACAGGTATATACCTTTCCAAATAAAATTGCGAGTAATAATAGAATAATGAAAACGCGACGGCACCGACTCTCGAACTGAAGACATCTTGAATACCAGCGATGAATCTATCCATTGAGCCACAAATTCCTCGCTTGAATTTGGATTTAAACAGGTATATACCTTTCCAAATTAAATTGCGAGTAATAATAGAATAATGAAAACTCCACTGAACAGAGCCTCGAACTCAAGACATCTTGAATACCAGCGATGAATCTATCCATTGAGCCACAAATCACTCGGTTGATTTTTCAATTTAAAGGGGTATATACCATTCCAATATAATTTGCGAGTGATAATAGAATAATGAAAACGCGACGGAACGGAGTCTCGAACTCAAGACATCTTGAATACCAGCGATGAATCTATCCATTGAGCCACAATTCCCCCGGTTGATTTTGGGATTTAAAGGGGTATATACCTTTCCAATATTAACTGCGAGTAATAATATCAAAATAAAAACTCCACGGAACAGAGCCTCGAATTGAAGACATCTTGAATACCAGCGATGAATCTATCCATTGAGCCACAAATCACTCGGTTGATTTTTCAATTTAAAGGGGTATATACCTTTCGAATATAAATTGCGAGTAATAATAGAATAATGAAAACGCGACGGAACCGAGTCTCGAACTGAAGACATCTTGAATACCAGCCATGAATCTATCCATTGCGCCACAAATTCCTCGATTGAATCTGGGATTTAAACAGGTATATACCTTATCAAATTAAATTAGGGTAAGTATAGATTAATGAAAACGCGACGGAACCGAGTCTCGAACTCAAGACATCTTGAATACCAGCGATGAATCTATCCATTGAGCCACAATTCCCTCGGTTGATTTGGGATTTAAAGGGGTATATACCTTTCCAATATTAACTGCGAGTAATAATATAATAATAAAAACTCGACGGAACAGAGCCTCGAACTCAAGACATCTTGAATACCAGCGATGAATTTATTCATTGAGCCAGAAATGACTTCGTTGATTTTGGGATTTAAACAGGTATATATACCTTTCCAATATTAATTGCGAGGAATAATAGAATAATGAAAACTCGACTGAACCGAGTCTCGAACTCAAGTCATCTTGAATACCAGCGGTGAATCTATCCATTGAGACACAAATCCCTCGGTTGATTTTGCAATTTAAACAGGTATATACCTTTCCAATATAAATTGCGAGTAATGATAGAATAATGAATACTCGACGGAACCGAAACTCGAACACAAGACATCTTGAATACCAGCGATGAATCTATCCATTGAGCCACAAATCCCTCGGTTGATTTTGCAATTTAAACAGCTATATACCTTTCCAATATAAATTGCGAGTAATAAAAGAATAATGAAAACTCGACGGAACCGAGTCTCGAAGTCAAGACATATTGAATACCATCGATGAAACTATCTATTGAGCCAAAAATCCCTCTGTTGAATTTTCGCAGTTTAAACAGGTATATACATTTCCAATATAAATTGCGAGTAATAATAGAATAATTAAAACTCGACGGAACCGAGTATCGAACTTAAGCAATCTTGAATTCCAGCGATGAGTCTATCCATTGAACCTAAAATCCCTCGATTGATTTTGGGATTTGAACAGGAATATATACCTTTCCAATATTAAGTGCGAGTAATAATATAATAATGAAAACTCGACGGAACCGAGTCTCGAACTCAAGACATCTCGAATACCAGCGATGAATCTGACCATTGAGTCACAAATCCCTCCGCTGAATTTGTGATTTAAAAAGGTATATACTTTTCCAATATTAATTGCGAGTAATAATAGAATAATTAAAAGTCGACTTACCTGAATCTCAAACTCACGACATCTTGGGTACCAGCGACGAATCTTTCTATTGAGCCACAAATTTCGCGGTTTGATTTGCTATTTAAACAGGTATGCACCCTTTTCCAAATTAAATTGCGAGTAATAATAGAATAATGAAAACGCGAACGGAACCGAGTCCCGAACAGAAGGCACCTTGAATACCAGCGATGAATCTATCCATTGAGCCACAAATTCCTCGACTGAATTTTGGGATTTAAACAGGTTATATACATTTCCAAATTAAATTTGCGAGTAATAATAGAATAATGAAAACTCCACGGAACAGAGCCTCGAACTCAAGACATCTTGAATACCAGGGATGAATCTATCCATTGAGCCACAAATCACTCGTGTTGATTTTTTCATTTTAAAGGGGTATATACCATTCCAATATTAAATTGCGAGTGATAATAATTGAAAAAACGAAAACGCGACGGAACGGAGTCCTCGAACTCAAGACATCTTGAATACCAGCGATGAATCTATCCATTGAGCTCAATTCCCTCGGTTGATTTTGGGATTTTAAAGGGGTATATACCTTTCCAATATCAAATTGCGAGTACTAATATAATAATAAATTGAAAAACTCCACGGAACAGAGCCTCGAATTGAAGACATCTTGAATACCAGCGATGAATCTATCCATTGAGCCACAAATCCCTCCGTTGACTTTTATATTTAAACATGTATATATATCTTTCCAATATTAAATGCGAGTAATATTAGAATAATGAAAACTCGACTGAAACCGAGTCTCGAACTCAAGACATCTTATGAAAGCGATGAATCTATATCCATTGAGCCACAAATCCCTCGGTTGGTTTTACAATTTAAAACAGGTATATATAACTTCAGAATATTAATTTCGAGTAATAATAGAATAAAGAAAACGAGAATGAACCAAGTCTCGAACTCAAGACATCATCTATCCATTGAGCCACATATCTCTCGGTTGATTTTGCAATTTAAACAGGTATATATACCTTTCCAATATAAATTGCGAGTAATAATAGAATAACAAAAACTCGACGGAACCGAGTATCGAGCCACAAATCACTCGTGTTTGATTTTTTCAATTAAAAGGGGTATATACCTTTCGAATATAAAAATGCGAGTATTAATAGAATAAGGAAAGTTCGACGGGAACCGAGTCTCGAACTCAAGACTTTTCGAATACCAGCGATGAATCCATCCATTGAGTCACAAATCCCTCCGTTGACTTTTGTATTTAAACAGGTATATATATCTCACTTTCCAATATTAATTGCGAGTAATATTAGAATAATGAAAACTCGACTGAACCGAGTCTCGAACTCTAGACATCTTATGAAAGCGATGAATCTATATTCATTGAGCCACAAATCCCTCGGTTGATTTTACAATTTAAACAGGTATATATACCTTTAGAATATTAATTGCGAGTAATAATAGAATAATGAAAACGAGACGGAACCAAGTCTCGAACTCAAGACATCTTGACGGCCGGCGATGAATCTATCCATTGAGCCACATATCTCTCGATCGATTTTGCAATTTAAACAGGTTTATATATACCTCTCCAATATTAATTGCGAGTAATAATAGAACAATAAAAACTCGACGGAACCGAATATCGAACTTAAGTCATCTTGAATACCAGCGATGAGTCTATCCATTGAACCATTAATCTCTCGATTGATTTTGGGATTTTAAACAGGTATATATACCTTTCCAACATTTATTGCGATTAATAATAGAATAATGAAAACTCGACGGAACCGAGTCTCGAACTCAAGACATCTTGAATACCAGCGATGAATCTATCTATTGAGCAAAAAATCCCTCCGTTGATTTTGTGATTTAAAAAGGTATATACTTTTCCAATATTAATTGCGAGTAATAATAGAATAATTAAAAAGTCGACTTACCCGAATCTCAAACTCATGACATCTTGGGTACCAGCGACGAATCTATCTATTGAGCCACAAATTTCGCGGTTGATTTTGCTATTTAAAAAGGTTTACATTCCAAAATAAAATTGCGATTAATAATAGAATAATGAAAATCCTACGGACGGGAGTCTCGAACTGAAGACATCTTGAATACCAGCGATGAATCTATCCATTGAGCTTCAAATTCCTCGATTGAATCTGGGATTTAAACAGGTATATACCTTTCCAAATTAAATTGCGAGTAATAATAGAATAATGAAAACGCGACGGAACCGAGTCACGAACTGAAGACATCTTGAATACCAGCGATGAATCAATTCATTGAGCCACAAATTCCTCGATTGAATCTGGGATTTAAACAGGTATATACCATTCCAAATTAAATTGCGAGTAATAATAGAATAATGAAAACGCGACGGAACCGAGTCTCGAACTGAAGACATCTTGAATACCAGCGATGAATCTATCCGTTGAGCCACAAATTCCTCGTTTGAATTTGGGATTTAAACAGGTATATACCTTTCCAAATAAAATTGTGAGTAATAATAGAATATTGAAAACTCCACGGAACAGAGCCGCGAACTCAAAACATCTTGAATACCAGCGATGAATTTATCCATTGAGCCAGAAATGACTTCGTTGATTTTAGGATTTAAACAGGTATATATACCTTTCCAATATTAATTGCGAGGAATAATAGAATAATGAAAACTCGACTGAACCGATATAAAAATGCGAGTAATGATAGAATAATGAATACTCGACGGAACCGAATCTCGAACACAAGACATCTTGAATACCAGCGATGCATCTATCCATTGAGCCACAAATCCCACGGTTGCTTTTGCAATTTAAACAGGTATATACCTTTCCAATATAAATTGCAAGTAATAACAGAATAATGAAAACTCGACGGAACCGAGTCTTGAAGTCAAGACATCTTGAATACCAGCAATGAATCTATCTATTGAGCCAAAAATCCCTCTGTTGATTTTTCGCAATTTAAACAGGTATATACCCTTTCCCAATATAAATTTGCGAGTAATAATAGAATAATAAAAACTCGACGGAACCGAGTATCGAACTTAAGTCATCTTGAATTCCAGCCATGAGTCTATCCATTGAACCTAAAATCCCTCGATTGATTTTGGGATTTGAACAGGAATATATATACCCTTCCAACATTTATTGCGATTAATAATAGAATAATGAAAACTCGACGAAACCGAGTCTCGAACTCAAGACATCTTGAATACCAGCGATGAATCTATCCATTGAGTCACAAATCCCTCCGCTGAATTTGTGATTTAAAAAGTTATATACTTTTCCAATATTAATTGCGAGTAATAATAGAATAATAAAAAACTCGACGGAACCGAGTATCGAACTCAAGTCATCTTGAATTCCAGCCATGAGTCTATCCATTGAACCTAAAATCTTCGATTGATTTTGGGATTTGAAACAGGAAATATATATACCCTTCCAACATTTATTGCGATTAATAATAGAATAATGAAAAACTCGACGAAACCGAGTCTCGAACTCAAGACATCTTGAATACCAGCGATGAATCTATCCATTGAGTCACAAATCCCTCCGCTGAATTTGTGATTTAAAAAGTTATATACTTTTTCCAATATTAATTGCGAGTAATAATAGTAGAATAATTAAAAGTCGACTTACCTGAATCTCAAACTCATGACATCTCGGGTACCAGCGACGAATCTATCTATTGAGCCACAAATTTCGCGGTTGATTTTGCTATTTAAACAGGTATGCACCTTTCCAAATTAAATTGCGATTAATAATAGAATAATGAAAATCCTACGGACTGGAGTCTCGAACTGAAGACATCTAGAATACCAGCGATGAATCTATCCATTGAGCCTCAAATTCCTCGATTGAATCTGGGATTTAAACAGGTATATACCTTTCCAAACTAAATTTCGAGTAATAATAGAATAATGAAAACGCGACGGAACCGATTCTCGAACTGAATACATCTTGAATACCAGCGATGAATCTATCCATTGAGCCACATATTCCTCGATTGAATTTGGGATTTAAACATCCAAATAAAATTGCGAGTGATAATAGAATAATGAAAAATCCACGGAACAGAGCCTCCCTCGAACTCAAGACGTCTTGAATACCTGCGATGAATCTATCCATTGAGCCACAAATCACTCGGTTGAATTTTCAATTTAAAGGGGTATATACCATTCCAATATAAATTGCGAGTGATAATAGAATAATGAAAACGCGACGGAACGGAGTCTCGAACTCAAGACATCTTGAATACCAGCGATGAATCTATCCATTGAGTCACAAATCTCTCCGCTGAATTTGTGATTTAAAAAGGTATATACTTTTCCAATATTAATTGCGAGTAATAATAGAATAATTAAAAGTCGACTTACCCGAATCTCAAACTCATGACATCTTGGGTACCAGCGACGAATCTATCTATTGAGCCACAAATTTCGCTGTTGATTTTGCTATTTAAAAAGGTTTACATTCCAAATTAAATTGCGATTAATAATAGAATAATGAAAATCCTACGGACTGGAGTCTCGAACTGAAGACATCTTGAATACCAGCGATGAATCTATCCATTGAGCTTCAAATTTCTCGATTGAATCTGGGATTTAAACAGGTATATACCTTTCCAAATTAAATTTCGAGTAATAATAGAATAATGAAAACGCGACGGAACGGTGTCTCGAACTCAAGAGATTTTGAATACCAGGGATGAATCTATCCATTGAGCCACAAATCACTCTGTTGATTTTTCAATTTAAAGGGGTATATACCATTCCAATATAAATTGCGAGTGATAATAGAATAACGAAAACGCGACGGAACCGAGTCTCGAACTGAAGACATCTTGAATACCAGCGATGAATCTATCCGTTGAACCTAAAATCCCTCGATTGATTTTGGGATTTGAACAGGAATATATACCTTTCCAATATTAAGTGCGAGTAATAATATAATAATGAAAACTCGACGGAACCGAGTCTCGAACTCAAGACATCTCGAATACCAGCGATGAATCTGACCATTGAGTCACAAATCCCTCCGCTGAATTTGTGATTTAAAAGGGTATATACTTTTCCAATATTAATTGCGAGTAATAATAGAATAATTAAAAGTCGACTTACCTGAATCTCAAACTCACGACATCTTGGGTACCAGCGACGAATCTTTCTATTGAGCCACAAATTTCGCGGTTGATTTGCTATTTAAACAGGTATGCACCTTTCCAAATTAAATTGCGAGTAATAATAGAATAATGAAAACGCGACGGAACCGAGTCCCGAACAGAAGACACCTTGAATACCAGCGATGAATCTATCCATTGAGCCACAAATTCCTCGACTGAATTTGGGATTTAAACAGGTATATACATTTCCAAATTAAATTGCGAGTAATAATAGAATAATGAAAACTCCACGGAACAGAGCCTCGAACTCAAGACATCTTGAATACCAGGGATGAATCTATCCATTGAGCCACAAATCACTCTGTTGATTTTTCAATTTAAAGGGGTATATACCATTCCAATATAAATTGCGAGTGATAATAGAATAACGAAAACGCGACGGAACGGAGTCTCGAACTCAAGACATCTTGAATACCAGCGTAGAATCTATCCATTGAGCTCAATTCCCTCGGTTGATTTTGGGATTTAAAGGGGTATATACCTTTCCAATATCAACTGCGAGTACTAATATAATAATGAAAACTCCACGGAACAGAGCCTCGAATTGAAGACATCTTGAATACCAGCGATGAATCTATCCATTGAGCCACAAATCCCTCCGTTGACTTTTATATTTAAACATGTATATATATCTTTCCAATATTAAATGCGAGTAATATTATAATAATGAAAACTCGACTGAACCGAGTCTCGAACTCAAGACATCTTATGAAAGCGATGAATCTATATCCATTGAGCCACAAATCCCTCGGTTGGTTTTACAATTTAAACAGGTATATATAACTTCAGAATATTAATTTCGAGTAATAATAGAATAAAGAAAACGAGAATGAACCAAGTCTCGAACTCAAGACATCATCTATCCATTGAGCCACATATCTCTCGGTTGATTTTGCAATTTAAACAGGTATATACCTTTCCAATATAAATTGCGAGTAATAATAGAATAACAAAAACTCGACGGAACCGAGTATCGAGCCACAAATCACTCGGTTGATTTTTCAATTAAAAGGGGTATATACCTTTCGAATATAAATTGCGAGTATTAATAGAATAAGGAAAGTTCGACGGAACCGAGTCTCGAACTCAAGACTTTTCGAATACCAGCGATGAATCCATCCATTGAGTCACAAATCCCTCCGTTGACTTTTGTATTTAAACAGGTATATATATCTTTCCAATATTAATTGCGAGTAATATTAGAATAATGAAAACTCGACTGAACCGAGTCTCGAACTCTAGACATCTTATGAAAGCGATGAATCTATATTCATTGAGCCACAAATCCCTCGGTTGATTTTACAATTTAAACAGGTATATATAACTTTAGAATATTAATTGCGAGTAATAATAGAATAATGAAAACGAGACGGAACCAAGTCTCGAACTCAAGACATCTTGACGGCCGGCGATGAATCTATCCATTGAGCCACATATCTCTCGATCGATTTTGCAATTTAAACAGGTATATACCTCTCCAATATTAATTGCGAGTAATAATAGAACAATAAAAACTCGACGGAACCGAATATCGAACTTAAGTCATCTTGAATACCAGCGATGAGTCTATCCATTGAACCATTAATCTCTCGATTGATTTTGGGATTTAAACAGGTATATATACCTTTCCAACATTTATTGCGATTAATAATAGAATAATGAAAACTCGACGGAACCGAGTCTCGAACTCAAGACATCTTGAATACCAGCGATGAATCTATCTATTGAGCAAAAAATCCCTCCGTTGATTTTGTGATTTAAAAAGGTATATACTTTTCCAATATTAATTGCGAGTAATAATAGAATAATTAAAAGTCGACTTACCCGAATCTCAAACTCATGACATCTTGGGTACCAGCGACGAATCTATCTATTGAGCCACAAATTTCGCGGTTGATTTTGCTATTTAAAAAGGTTTACATTCCAAATAAAATTGCGATTAATAATAGAATAATGAAAATCCTACGGACGGGAGTCTCGAACTGAAGACATCTTGAATACCAGCGATGAATCTATCCATTGAGCTTCAAATTCCTCGATTGAATCTGGGATTTAAACAGGTATATACCTTTCCAAATTAAATTGCGAGTAATAATAGAATAATGAAAACGCGACGGAACCGAGTCACGAACTGAAGACATCTTGAATACCAGCGATGAATCAATTCATTGAGCCACAAATTCCTCGATTGAATCTGGGATTTAAACAGGTATATACCATTCCAAATTAAATTGCGAGTAATAATAGAATAATGAAAACGCGACGGAACCGAGTCTCGAACTGAAGACATCTTGAATACCAGCGATGAATCTATCCGTTGAGCCACAAATTCCTCGTTTGAATTTGGGATTTAAACAGGTATATACCTTTCCAAATAAAATTGTGAGTAATAATAGAATATTGAAAACTCCACGGAACAGAGCCGCGAACTCAAGACATCTTGAATACCAGCGATGAATTTATCCATTGAGCCAGAAATGACTTCGTTGATTTTAGGATTTAAACAGGTATATATACCTTTCCAATATTAATTGCGAGGAATAATAGAATAATGAAAACTCGACTGAACCGATATAAATTGCGAGTAATGATAGAATAATGAATACTCGACGGAACCGAATCTCGAACACAAGACATCTTGAATACCAGCGATGCATCTATCCATTGAGCCACAAATCCCACGGTTGCTTTTGCAATTTAAACAGGTATATACCTTTCCAATATAAATTGCAAGTAATAACAGAATAATGAAAACTCGACGGAACCGAGTCTTGAAGTCAAGACATCTTGAATACCAGCAATGAATCTATCTATTGAGCCAAAAATCCCTCTGTTGATTTTTCGCAATTTAAACAGGTATATACCTTTCCAATATAAATTGCGAGTAATAATAGAATAATAAAAACTCGACGGAACCGAGTATCGAACTTAAGTCATCTTGAATTCCAGCCATGAGTCTATCCATTGAACCTAAAATCCCTCGATTGATTTTGGGATTTGAACAGGAACTATATATACCCTTTCCAACATTTATTGCGATTAATAATAGAATAATGAAAAACTCGACGAAAAACCGAGTCTCGAACTCAAAGACATCTTGAATACCAGCGATGAATCTATCCATTGAGTCACAAATCCCTCCGCTGAATTTGTGATTTAAAAAGTTATATACTTTTCCAATATTAATTGCGAGTAATAATAGAATAATAAAAACTCGACGGAACCGAGTATCGAACTCAAGTCATCTTGAATTCCAGCCATGAGTCTATCCATTGAACCTAAAATCCTTCGATTGATTTTGGGATTTGAACAGGAATATATATACCCTTCCAACATTTATTGCGATTAATAATAGAATAATGAAAACTCGACGAAACCGAGTCTCGAACTCAAGACATCTTGAATACCAGCGATGAATCTATCCATTGAGTCACAAATCCCTCCGCTGAATTTGTGATTTAAAAAGTTATATACTTTTCCAATATTAATTGCGAGTAATAATAGAATAATTAAAAGTCGACTTACCTGAATCTCAAACTCATGACATCTCGGGTACCAGCGACGAATCTATCTATTGAGCCACAAATTTCGCGGTTGATTTTGCTATTTAAACAGGTATGCACCTTTCCAAATTAAATTGCGATTAATAATAGAATAATGAAAATCCTACGGACTGGAGTCTCGAACTGAAGACATCTAGAATACCAGCGATGAATCTATCCATTGAGCCTCAAATTCCTCGATTGAATCTAGGATTTAAACAGGTATATACCTTTCCAAACTAAATTTCGAGTAATAATAGAATAATGAAAACGCGACGGAACCGATTCTCGAACTGAATACATCTTGAATACCAGCGATGAATCTATCCATTGAGCCACATATTCCTCGATTGAATTTGGGATTTAAACATCCAAATAAAATTGCGAGTGATAATAGAATAATGAAAAATCCACGGAACAGAGCCTCCCTCGAACTCAAGACATCTTGAATACCTGCGATGAATCTATCCATTGAGCCACAAATCACTCGGTTGAATTTTCAATTTAAAGGGGTATATACCATTCCAATATAAATTGCGAGTGATAATAGAATAATGAAAACGCGACGGAACGGAGTCTCGAACTCAAGACATCTTGAATACCAGCGATGAATCTATCCATTGAGTCACAAATCTCTCCGCTGAATTTGTGATTTAAAAAGGTATATACTTTTCCAATATTAATTGCGAGTAATAATAGAATAATTAAAAGTCGACTTACCCGAATCTCAAACTCATGACATCTTGGGTACCAGCGACGAATCTATCTATTGAGCCACACAAATTTCGCTGTTGTTGATTTTGCTATTTAAAAAGGTTTACATTCCAAATTAAATTGCGATTTAATAATAGAATAATGAAAATCCTACGGACTGGAGTCTCGAACTGAAGACATCTTGAATACCAGCGATGAATCTATCCATTGAGCTTCAAATTTCTCGATTGAATCTGGGATTTAAACAGGTATACACCTTTCCAAATTAAATTTCGAGTAATAATAGAATAATGAAAACGCGACGGAACGGTGTCTCGAACTCAAGAGATTTTGAATACCAGCGATGAATCTATCCATTGAGCCACAATTCCTTCGGTTTATTTTGGGATTTAAAGTTGTATATACCTTTCCAATATTAACTGCGAGTAATAATATAATAATGAAAACTCCACAGAACAGAGACTCGAACTCAAGACATCTTGAATACCAGCGATGAATCTATCCATTGAGCCACAAATCGCTCGGTTGATTTTTCAATTTAAAGTGGTATATACCTTTCCAATAAAAATTGCGAGTAATAATAGAATAATGAAAATTCGACGGAACCGAGTCTCGAACTCAAGACTTTTTGAATACCAGCGACGAATCCATCCATTGAGTCACAAATCCCTCGGTTGACTTTTGTATTTAAACAGGTATATATATCTTTCCAATATTAATTGCGAGTAATAATAGAATAATAAAAACTCGACGAAACCGAGTATCGAACTTAAGTCATATTGAATACCGGCGATGAATCTATCCATTGAGCCACATATTTCTCGATTGATTTTGCAATTTAAGCAGGTATATACCTTTCCAATATTAATTGCGAGTAATAATAGAACAATAAAAACTCGACGGAACCGAGTATCGAACTTAAGTCCTCTTGAATACCAGCGATGAGTCTATCCAATTAACCATTAATCCCTCGATTGATTTTGGGATATAAACAGGTATATATACCTTTCCAACATTTATTGCGATTAATAATAGAATAATGAAAACTCGACGGAACCGAGTCTCGAATTCAAGATATCTTGAATACCAACGATGAATCTATCCATTGAGTCACAAATCCCTCCGCTGAATTTGTGATTTAAAAAGGTATATACTTTTCCAATAGTAATAATAGAATAATTAAAAGTCGACTTACCCGAATTTCAAACTCATGACATCATGGGTACCAGCGACGAATCTATCTATTGAGCCACAAATTTCGCGGTAGAATTTTGATATTTAAACAGGTTTACATTCCAAATTAAATTGCGAGTAATAATACAATAATGAAAATCCTACGGACGGGAGTCTCGAACTGAAGACATCTTGAATACCAGCAATGAATCTATCCATTGCGCCACAAATTCCTCGATTGAATCTGGGATTTAAACAGGTATATACCTTATCAAATTAAATTGCGAGTAATAATAGAATAATGAAAACGCGACGGAACAGAGTCTCAAAGTCAAGACATCTTAAATACCAGCGATGAATCTATCCATTGAGCCACAATTCCCTCGGTTGATTTGGGATTTAAAGGGGTATATACCTTTCCAATATTAACTGCGAGTAATAATATAATAATAAAAAATCGACGGAACAGAGCCTCGAACTCAAGACATCTTGAATACCAGCGATGAATTTATCCATTGAGCCACAAATCACTCGGTTGATTTTTCAATTTAAAGGGGTATATGCCTTTCCAATATAAATTGCGATTAATAATAGAATAATGAAAACTCAACTTGACCGAGTCTCGAACTCAAGACACATTGAATACCGGCGATGAATCTATCCATTGAGTCACAAAGCCCGCGGTTTATTTTGCAATTTAAAGGGGTATATACCTTTCCAATATAAATTGCGAGTGATATTAGAATAATGAAAACTCGACTGAACCGAGTTTCGAACTCAAGACATCTTGAATACCAGCGATGAATCTATACATTGAGCCAGAAATGACTTCGTTGATTTTAGGATTTAAACAGGTATATATACCTTTCCAATATTAATTGCGAGGAATAATAGAATAATGAAAACTCGACTGAACCGAGTCTCGAACTCAAGACATCTTGAATACCAGCGATGAATCTATCCATTGAGACACAAATCCCTCGGTTGATTTTGCAATTTAAACAGGTATATACCTTTCCAAATTAAATTGCGAGTAATAATAGAATAATGAAATTCCTACGGACGGGAGTCTCGAACTGAAGACATCTTGAATACCAGCAATGAATCTATCCATTGAGCCTCAAATTCCTCGATTGAATCTGGGATTTAAACAGGTATATACCTTATCAAATTAAATTGCGAATAATAATAGATTTAATGAAAACGCGACGGAACCGAGTCTCGAACTGAAGACATCTTGAATACCAGCCATGAATCTATCCATTGCGCCACAAATTCCTCGATTGACTCTGGTATTTAAACAGGTATGTACCTTATCAAATTAAATTGCGAGTAATAATAGAATAATGAAAACGCGACGGAACCGAGTCTCGAAATCAAGACATCTTGAATACCAGCGATGAATCTATCCATTGAGCCACAATTCCCTCGGTTGATTTTGGGATTTAAAGGGGTATATACCTTTCCAATATTAACTTCGAGTAATAATATAATAAAAAAAACTCGACGGAACAGAGCAACGAACTCAAGACATCTTGAATACCACCGATGAATTTATCCATTGAGCCACTAATCACTCGGTTGATTTTTCAATTTAAAGGGGTATATGTCTTTCCAATATAAATTGCGATTGATAATAGAATAATGAAAACTCGACTTAACCGAGTCTCGAACTCAAGACACATTGAATACCAGCGATGAATCTATCCATTGAGTCACAAAGCCCGCGGTTGATTTTGCAATTTAAAGGGGTATATACCTTTCCAATATAAATTGCGAGTGATATTAGAATAATGAAAACTCGACTGAACCGAGTTTCGAACTCAAGACATCTTGAATACCAGCGATGAATCTATACATTGAGCCAGAAATGACTTCGTTGATTTTAGGATTTAAAAAGGTATATATACCTTTCCAATATTAATTGCGAGGAATAATACAATAATGAAAACTCGACTGAACCGAGTCTCGAACTCAAGACATCTTGAATACCAGCGATGAATCTATCCATTGAGACACAAATCCCTCGGTTGATTTTGCAATTTAAACAGGTATATACCTTTCCAAATTAAATTGCGAGTAATAATAGAATAATGAAATTCCTACGGACGGGAGTCTCGAACTGAAGACATCTTGAATACCAGCAATGAATCTATCCATTGAGCCTCAAATTCCTCGATTGAATCTGGGATTTAAACAGGTATATACCTTATCAAATTAAATTGCGAATAATAATAGATTAATGAAAACGCGACGGAACCGAGTCTCGAACTGAAGACATCTTGAATACCAGCCATGAATCTATCCATTGCGCCACAAATTCCTCGATTGACTCTGGTATTTAAACAGGTATGTACCTTATCAAATTAAATTGCGAGTAATAATAAAATAATGAAAACGCGACGGAACCGAGTCTCGAACTCAAGACATCTTGAATACCAGCGATGAATCTATCCATTGAGCCACAATTCCCTCGGTTGATTTCGGGATTTAAAGGGGTATATACCTTTCCAATATTAACTTCGAGTAATAATATAATAAAAAAAACTCGACGGAACAGAGCAACGAACTCAAGACATCTTGAATACCACCGATGAATTTATCCATTGAGCCACAAATCACTCGGTTGATTTTTCAATTTAAAGGGGTATATGCCTTTCCAATATAAATTGCGATTAATAATAGAATAATGAAAACTCGACTTAACCGAGTCTCGAACTCAAGACACATTGAATACCAGCGATGAATCTATCCATTGAGTCACAAATCCCTCGGTTGATTTTGCAATTTAAAGGGGTATATACCTTTCCAATATAAATTGCGAGTAATATTAGAATAATGAAAACTCGACTGATCCGAGTTTCGAACTCAAGACATCTTGAATACCAGCGATGAATCTATCCATTGAGCCAGAAATGACTTCGTTGATTTTAGGATTTAAACAGTTCCAATATTAATTGCGAGGAATAAGAGAATAATGAAAACTCGACTGAACCGATATAAATTGCGAGTAATGATAGAATAATGAATACTCGACTGAACCGAATCTCGAACACAAGACATCTCGAATACCAGCGATGAATCTATCCATTGAGCCACAAATCCCTCGGTTGATTTTGCAATTTAAACAACCTATCCAATATAAATTGCGAGTAATAACAGGATAATGAAAACTCGACGGAACCGAGTCTCGAAGTCAAGACATCTTGAATACCAGCAATAAATCTATCTATTGAGCCAAAAATCCCTCTGTTGATTTTTCGCAATTTAAACAGGTATATATACCTTTCCAATATAAATTGCGAGTAATATTAGAATAATAAAAACTCGACGGAACCGAGTATCGAACTTAAGTCATCTTGAATTCCAGCGATGAGTCTATCCATTGAACCTAAAGTCCCTCGATTTATTTTGGGATTTGAACAGGAATATATTCCTTTCCAATATTAAGTGCGAGTAATAATATAATAATGAAAACTCGATGGAACCGAGTCTCGAACTCAAGACATCTTGAATACCAGCGATGAATCTGACCATTGAGTCACAAATCCCTCCGCTGAATTTGTGATTTAAAAAGGTATATACTTTTCCAATATTAATTGCGAGTAATAATAGAATAATTAAAAGTCGACTTACCTGAATCTCAAACTCACGACATCTTGGGTACCAGCGACGAATCTTTCTATTGAGCCACAAATTTCGCTGTTGATTTTGCTATTTAAACAGGTATGCACCTTTCCAAATTAAATTGCGATTAATAATAGAATAATGAAAATCCTACGGACTGGAGTCTCGAACTGAAGACATCTAGAATACCAGCGATGACTCTATCCATTGAGCCTCAAATTCCTCGATTGAATCTGGGATTTAAACAGGTATATACCTTTCCAAATTAAATTGCGAGTAATAATAGAATAATGAAAACGCGACGGAACCGAGTCCCGAACAGAAGACATCTTGAATACCAGCGATGAATCTATCCATTGAGCCACAAATTCCTCGACTGAATTTGGGATATAAACAGGTATATACCTTTCCAAATTAAATTGCGAGTAATAATAGAATAATGAAAACTCCACGGAACAGAGCCTCGAACTCAAGACATCTTGAATACCAGGGATGAATCTATCCATTGAGCCACAAATCACTCGGTTGATTTTTCAATTTAAAGGGGTATATACCATTCCAATATAAATTGCGAGTGATAATAGAAAAACGAAAAAGTGGCGGAACGGAGTCTCGAACTCAAGACATCTTGAATACCAGCGATGAATCTATCAATTGAGCCACAATTCCCTCGGTTGATTTTGGGATTTAAAGGGGTATATACCTTTCCAATTTTAACTGCGAGTAATAATATAATAATGAAAACTCCACGGAACAGAGCCTCGAATTGAAGACATCTTGAATACCAGCAATGAATCTATCCATTGAGCCACAAATCCCTCCGTTGACTTTTGTATTTAAACATGTATATATATCTTTCCAATATTAATTGCGAGTAATATTAGAATAATGAAAACTCGACTGAACCGAGTCTCGAACTCAAGACATCTTTTGAAAGCGATGAATCTATATTCATTGAGCCACAAATCTTTCGGTTGATTTTACAATTTAAACAGGTATATATAACTTCAGAATATTAATTTCGAGTAATAATAGAATAATGAAAACGAGAATGAACCAAGTCTCGAACTCAAGACATCATCTATCCATTGAGCCACATATCTCTCGGTTGATTTTGCAATTTAAACAGGTATATACCTTCCCAATATAAAGTGCGAGTAATAATAGAATAATAAAAACTCGACGGAACCGAGTATCGAGCCACAAATCACTCGGTTGATTTTTCAATTTAAGGGGGTATATACCTTTCGAATATAAATTGCGAGTATTAATAGAATAATGAAAGTTCGACGGAACCGAGTCTCGAACTCAAGACTTTTCGAATACCAGTGATGAATCTATCCATTGAGCCAGAAATGACTTCGTTGATTTTAGGATTTAAACAGGTATATATACCTTTCCAATATTAATTGCGAGAAATAATAGAATAATGAAAACTCGACTGAACCGATATAAATCGCGAGTAATGATAGAATAATGAATACTCGACGGAACCGAATCTCGAACACAAGACATCTTGAATACCAGCGATGAATCTATCCATTGAGCCACAAATCCCACGGTTCCTTTTGCAATTTAAACAGGTATATACCTTTCCAATATAAATTGCGAATAATAACAGAATAATGAAAACTCGACGGAACCGAGTCTCGAAGTCAAGACATCTTGAATACCAGCGATGAATCTATCTATTGAGCCAAAAATCCCTCTGTTGATTTTTCGCAATTTAAACAGGTATATACCTTTCCAATATGAATTGCGAGTAATAATAGAATAATAAAAACTCGACGGAACCGAGTATCGAACTTAAGTCATCTTGAATTCCAGCGATGAGTCTATCCATTGAACCTAAAATCCCTCGATTGATTTTGGGATTTAAACAGGAATATATATACCCTTCCAACATTTATTGCGATTAATAATAGAATAATGAAAACTCGACGAAACCGAGTCTCGAACTCAAGACATCTTGAATACCAGCGATGAATCTATCCATTGAGTCACAAATCCCTCCGCTGAATTTGTGATTTAAAAAGTTATATACTTTTCCAATATTAATTGCGAGTAATAATAGAATAATTAAAAGTCGACTTACCTGAATCTCAAACTCATGACATCTCGGGTACCAGCGACGAATCTATCTATTGAGCCACAAATTTCGCGGTTGATTTTGCTATTTAAACAGGTATGCACCTTTCCAAATGAAATTGCGAATAATAATAGAATAATGAAAATCCTACGGACTGGAGTCTCGAACTGAAGACATCTAGAATACCAGCGATGAATCTATCCATTGAGCCTCAAATTCCTCGATTGAATCTGGGATTTAAACAGGTATATACCTTTCCAAATTAAATTTCGAGTCAAAATAGAATAATGAAAACGCGACGGAACCGATTCTCGAACTGAAGACATCTTGAATACCAGCGATGAATCTATCCATTGAGCCACATATTCCTCGATTGAATTTGGGATTTAAACAGGTATATACCTTTCCAAATTAAATTGCGAGTGATAATAGAATAATGAAAAATCCACGGAACAGAGCCTCCCTCGAACTCAAGACATCTTGAATACCAGCGATGAATCTATCCATTGAGCCACAAATCACTCGGTTGATTTTTCAATTTAAAGGGGTATATACCATTCCAATATAAATTGCGAGTGATAATAGAATAATGAAAACGCGACGGAACGGAGTCTTGAACTCAAGACATCTTGAATACTAGCGATGAATCTATCCATTGAGCCACAATTCCCTCGGTAGATTTTGGGATTTAAAGGGGTATATACCTTTCCAATATTAACTGCGAGTAATTATATCATAATGAAAACTCCACGGAACAGAGCCTCGAATTGAAGACATCTTAAATATCAGCGATGAACCTATCCATTGAGCCACAAATCACTCGGTTGATTTTTCAATTTAAAGGGGTATATACCTTTCGAATATAAATTGCGAGTAATAATAGAATAATGAAAATTCGACGGAACCGAGTCTCGAACTCAAGACTTTTCGAATACCAGCGATGAATCCATCCATTGAGTCACAAATCCCTCCGTTGACTTTTGTATTTAAACAGGTATATATATCTTTCCAATATTAATTGCGAGTAATATTAGTATAATGAATACTCGACTGAACCGATTCTCGAACTCAAGACATCTTATGAAAGCGATGAATCTATATTCATTGAGCCACAAATCCCTCGGTTCATTTTACAATTTAAACAGGTATATATAACTTCAGAATATTAATTGTGAGTAATAATAGAATAATGAAAACGAGACAGAATCAAGTCTCGAACTCAAGACATCTTGAATACCGGCGATGAATCTATCCATTGAGCCACATATCTCTCGGTTGATCTTGCAATTTAAACAGGTATATACCTTTCCAATATAAATTGCGAGTAATAATAGAATAATAAAAACTCGACGGAATCGAGTATCGAATTTAAGTCATGTTGAATACCAGCGATGAGTCTATCCATTGAACCGTAAATCCCTGGATTGATTTTGGGATTTAAACAGGTATATATACCTTTCCAACATTTATTGCGATTGATAATAGAATAATGAAAACTCGACGGAACCGAATCTCGAACTCAAGACATCTTGAATACCAGCGATGAATCTATCCATTGAGTCACAAATCCCTCCGCTGAATTTGTGATTTAAAAAGGTATATAGTTTTCCAATATTAATTGCGAGTAATATTAGAATAATTTAAAGTCGACTTACCTGAATCTCAAACCCATGACATCTTGGGTACCAGCGACGAATCTATCTATTGAGCCACAAATTTCGCTGTTGATTTTGCTATTTAAACAGGTATGCACCTTTCCAAATTAAATTGCGATTAATAATAGAATAATGAAAATCCTACGGACTGGAGTCTCGAACTGAAGACATCTAGAAAACCAGCGATGAATCTATCCATTGAGCCTCAAATTCCTCGATTGAATCTGGGATTTAAACAGGTATATACCTTTCCAAATTAAATTGCGAGTAATAATAGAATAATGAAAACTCCACGGAACAGAACCTCGAACTCAAGACATCTTGAATACCAGCGATGAATCTATCCATTGAGCCACAAATCACTCGGTTGATTTTTTAATTCAAAGGGGTATATACCATTCCAACCTAAATTGCAAGTGATAATAGAATAATGCAAACGCGACGGAACGGAGTCTCGAACTCAAGACATCTTTAATACCAGCGATGAATCTATCCATTGAGCCACAATTCCCTCGGTTGATTTTGGGATTTAAAGGGGTATATACCTTTCCAATATTAACTGCGAGTAATAATATAATAATGAAAACTCCACGGAACAGAGCCTCGAATTGAAGACATCTTGAATACCAGCGATGAATCTGTCCACTGAGCTTCAAATTTCTCGATTGAATCTGGGATTTAAACAGGTATATACCTTTCCAAATTAAATTTCGAGTAATAATAGAATAATGAAAACGCGACGGAACGGTGTCTCGAACTCAAGAGATTTTGAATACCAGCGATGAATCTATCCATTGAGCCACAATTCCTTCGGTTTATTTTGGGATTTAAAGTTGTATATACCTTTCCAATATTAACTGCGAGTAATAATATAATAATGAAAACTCCACAGAACAGAGACTCGAACTCAAGACATCTTGAATACCAGCGATGAATCTATCCATTTAGCCACAAATCACTCGGTTGATTTTTCAATTTAAAGTGGTATATACCTTTCCAATAAAAATTGCGAGTAATAATAGAATAATGAAAATTCGACGGAACCGAGTCTCGAACTCAAGACTTTTTGAATACCAGCGACGAATCCATCCATTGAGTCTCAAATCCCTCGGTTGACTTTTGTATTTAAACAGGTATATATATCTTTCCAATATTAATTGCGAGTAATAATAGAATAATAAAAACTCGACGAAACCGAGTATCGAACTTAAGTCATATTGAATACCGGCGATGAATCTATCCATTGAGCCACATATCTCTCGATTGATTTTGCAATTTAAACAGGTATATACCTTTCCAATATTAATTGCGAGTATTAATGGAACAATAAAAACTCGACGGAACCGAGTATCGAACTTAAGTCCTCTTGAATAACAGCGATGAGTCTATCCATTGAACCATTAATCCCTCGATTGATTTTGGGATTTAAACAGGTATATATACCTTTCCAACATTTATTGCGATTAATAATAGAATAATGAAAACTCGACGGAACCGAGTCTCGAATTCAAGATATCTTGAATACCAACGATGAATCTATCCATTGAGTCACAAATCCCTCCGCTGAATTTGTGATTTAAAAAGGTATATACTTTTCCAATAGTAATAATAGAATAATTAAAAGTCGACTTACCCGAATTTCAAACTCATGACATCATGGGTACCAGCGACGAATCTATGCATTGAGCCACAAATTTCGCGGTAGAATTTTGCTATTTAAACAGGTTTACATTCCAAATTAAATTGCGAGTAATAATACAATAATGAAAATCCTACGGACGGGAGCCTCGAACTGAAGACATCTTGAACACCAGCAATGAATCTATCCATTGCGCCACAAATTCCTCGATTGAATCTGAGATTTAAACAGGTATATACCTTATCAAATTAAATTGCGAGTAATAATAGAATAATGAAAACGCGACGGAACAGAGTCTCAAACTCAAGACATCTTAAATACCAGCGATGAATCTATCCATTGAGCCACAATTCCCTCGGTTGATTTGGGATTTAAAGGGGTATATACCTTTCCAATATTAACTGCGAGTAATAATATAATAATAAAAAATCGACGGAACAGAGCCTCGAACTCAAGACATCTTGAATACCAGCGATGAATTTATCCATTGAGCCACAAATCACTCGGTTGATTTTTCAATTTAAAGGGGTATATGCCTTTCCAATATAAATTGCGATTAATAATAGAATAATGAAAACTCGACTTAACCGAGTCTCGAACTCAAGACACATTGAATACCAGCGATGAATCTATCCATTGAGTCACAAAGCCCGCGGTTTATTTTGCAATTTAAAGGGGTATATACCTTTCCAATATAAATTGCGAGTGATATTAGAATAATGAAAACTCGACTGAACCGAGTTTCGAACTCAAGACATCTTGAATACCAGCGATGAATCTATACATTGAGCCAGAAATGACTTCGTTGATTTTAGGATTTAAACAGGTATATATACCTTTCCAATATTAATTGCGAGGAATAATAGAATAATGAAAACTCGACTGAACCGAGTCTCGAACTCAAGACATCTTGAATACCAGCGATGAATCTATCCATTGAGACACAAATCCCTCGGTTGATTTTGCAATTTAAACAGGTATATACCTTTCCAAATTAAATTGCGATTAATAATAGAATAATGAAATTCCTACGGACGGGAGTCTCGAACTGAAGACATCTTGAATACCAGCAATGAATCTATCCATTGAGCCTCAAATTCCTCGATTGAATCTGGGATTTAAACAGGTATATACCTTATCAAATTAAATTGCGAATAATAATAGATTAATGAAAACGCGACGGAACCGAGTCTCGAACTGAAGACATCTTGAATACCAGCCATGAATCTATCCATTGCGCCACAATTTCCTCGATTGACTCTGGTATTTAAACAGGTATGTACCTTATCAAATTAAATTGCGAGTAATAATAGAATAATGAAAACGCGACGGAACCGAGTCTCGAACTCAAGACATCTTGAATACCAGCGATGAATCTATCCATTGAGCCACAATTCCCTCGGTTGATTTTGGGATTTAAAGGGGGTATATACCTTTCCAATATTAACTTCGAGTAATAATATAATAAAAAAAAAAACTCGACGGAACAGAGCAACGAACTCAAGACATCTTTGAATACCACCGATGAATTTATCCATTGAGCCACAAATCACTCGGTTGATTTTTCAATTTTTAAAGGGGTATATGCCTTTCCAATATAAATTGCGATTAATAATAGAATAATGAAAACTCGACTTACCCCGAGTCTCGAACTCAAGACACATTGAATACCAGCGATGAATCTATCCATTGAGTCACAAAGCCCGCGGTTGATTTTGCAATTTTAAAGGGGTATATATACCTTTCCAATATAAATTGCGAGTGATATTAGAATAATGAAAACTCGACTGAAACCGAGTTTCGAACTCAAGACATCTTGAATACCAGCGATGAATCTATACATTGAGCCAGAAATGACTTCGTTGATTTTAGGATTTAAACAGGTATATATACCTTTCCAATATTAATTGCGAGGAATAATAGAATAATGAAAACTCGACTGAACCGAGTCTCGAACTCAAGACATCTTGAATACCAGCGATGAATCTATCCATTGAGACACAAATCCCTCGGTTGATTTTGCAATTTAAACAGGTATATACCTTTCCAAATTAAATTGCGAGTAATAATAGAATAATGAAAATTCCTACGGACGGACGGGAGTCTCGAACTGAAGACATCTTGAATACAAGCAATGAATCTATCCATTGAGCCTCAAATTCCTCGATTGAATCTGGGATTTAAACAGGTATATACCTTATCAAATTAAATTGCGAATAATAATAGATTAATGAAAACGCGACGGAACCGAGTCTCGAACTGAAGACATCTTGAATACCAGCCATGAATCTATCCATTGCGCCACAAATTCCTCGATTGACTCTGGTATTTAAACAGGTATGTACCTTATCAAATAAAATTGCGAGTAATAATAGAATAATGAAAATGAGACGGAACCGAGTCTCGAACTCAAGACATCTTGAATACCAGCGATGAATCTATCCATTGAGCCACAATTCCCTCGGTTGATTTCGGGATTTAAAGGGGTATATACCTTTCCAATATTAACTTCGAGTAATAATATAATAAAAAAAACTCGACGGAACAGAGCAACGAACTCAAGACATCTTGAATACCACCGATGAATTTATCCATTGAGCCACAAATCACTCGGTTGATTTTTCAATTTAAAGGGGTATATGCCTTTCCAATATAAATTGCGATTAATAATAGAATAATGAAAACTCGACTTAACCGAGTCTCGAACTCAAGACACATTGAATACCAGCGATGAATCTATCCATTGAGTCACAAATCCCTCGGTTGATTTTGCAATTTAAAGGGGTATATACCTTTCCAATATAAATTGCGAGTAATATTAGAATAATGAAAACTCGACTGATCCGAGTTTCGAACTCAAGACATCTTGAATACCAGCGATGAATCTATCCATTGAGCCAGAAATGACTTCGTTGATTTTAGGATTTAAACAGTTCCAATATTAATTGCGAGGAATAAGAGAATAATGAAAACTCGAATGAACCGATATAAATTGCGAGTAATGATAGAATAATGAATACTCGACTGAACCGAATCTCGAACACAAGACATCTCGAATACCAGCGATGAATCTATCCATTGAGCCACAAATCCCTCGGTTGATTTTGCAATTTAAACAACCTATCCAATATAAATTGCGAGTAATAACAGAATAATGAAAACTCGACGGAACCGAGTCTCGAAGTCAAGACATCTTGAATACCAGCAATGAATCTATCTATTGAGCCAAAAATCCCTCTGTTGATTTTTCGCAATTTAAACAGGTATATATACCTTTCCAATATAAATTGCGAGTAATAATAGAATAATAAAAACTCGACGGAACCGAGTATCGAACTTAAGTCATCTTGAATTCCAGCGATGAGTCTATCCATTGAACCTAAAATCCCTCGATTTATTTTGGGATTTGAACAGGAATATATACTTTTCCAATATTAATTGCGAGTAATAATAGAATAATTAAAAGTCGACTTACCTGAATCTCAAACTCACGACATCTTGGGTACCAGCGACGAATCTTTCTATTGAGCCACAAATTTCGCGGTTGATTTTGCTATTTAAACAGGTATGCACCTTTCCAAATTAAATTGCGATTAATAATAGAATAATGAAAATCCTACGGACTGGAGTCTCGAACTGAAGACATCTAGAATACCAGCGATGACTCTATCCATTGAGCCTCAAATTCCTCGATTGAATCTGGGATTTAAACAGGTATATACCTTTCCAAATTAAATTGCGAGTTATAATAGAATAATGAAAACGCGGCGGAACCGAGTCCCGAACAGAAGACATCTTGAATACCAGCGATGAATCTATCCATTGAGCCACAAATTCCTCGACTGAATTTGGGATATAAACAGGTATATACCTTTCCAAATTAAATTGCGAGTAATAATAGAATAATGAAAACTCCACGGAACAGAGCCTCGAACTCAAGACATCTTGAATACCAGGAATGAATCTATCTATTGAGCCACAAATCACTCGGTTGATTTTTCAATTTAAAGGGGTATATACCATTCCAATATAAATTGCGAGTGATAATAGAATAACGAAAAAGTGGCGGAACGGAGTCTCGAACTCAAGACATCTTGAATACCAGCGATGAATCTATCCATTGAGCCACAATTCCCTCGGTTGATTTTGGGATTTAAAGGGGTATATACCTTTCCAATATCAACTGCGAGTAATAATATAATAATGAAAACTCCACGGAACAGAGCCTCGAATTGAAGACATCTTGAATACCAGCGATGAATCTATCCATTGAGCCACAAATCCCTCCGTTGACTTTTGTATTTAAACATGTATATATATCTTTCCAATATTAATTGCGAGTAATATTAGAATAATGAAAACTCGACTGAACCGAGTCTCGAACTCAAGACATCTTTTGAAAGCGATGAATCTATATTCATTGAGCCACAAATCCCTCGGTTGATTTTACAATTTAAACAGGTATATATAACTTCAGAATATTAATTTCGAGTAATAATAGAATAATGAAAACGAGAATGAACCAAGTCTCGAACTCAAGACATCATCTATCCATTGAGCCACATATCTCTCGGTTGATTTTGCAATTTAAACAGGTATATACCTTTCCAATATAAATTGCGAGTAATATTAGAATAATGAAAACTCGACTGATCCGAGTTTCGAACTCAAGACATCTTGAATACCAGTGATGAATCTATCCATTGAGCCAGAAATGACTTCGTTGATTTTAGGATTTAAACAGGTATATATACCTTTCCAATATTAATTGCGAGGAATAATAGAATAATGAAAACTCGACTGAACCGATATAAATTGCGAGTAATGATAGAATAATGAATACTCGACGGAACCGAATCTCGAACACAAGACATCTTGAATACCAGCGATGAATCTATCCATTGAGCCACAAATCCCACGGTTGCTTTTGCAATTTAAACAGGTATATACCTTTCCAATATAAATTGCGAATAATAACAAAATAATGAAAACTCGACGGAACCGAGTCTCGAAGTCAAGACATCTTGCATACCAGCGATGAATCTATCTATTGAGCCAAAAATCCCTCTGTTGATTTTTCGCAATTTAAACAGGTATAATATACCTTTCCAATATGAATTGCGAGTAATAATAGAATAATAAAAACTCGACGGAACCGAGTATCGAACTTAAGTCATCTTGAATTCCAGCGATGAGTCTATCCATTGAACCTAAAATCCCTCGATTGATTTTGGGATTTGAACAGGAATATATATACCCTTCCAACATTTATTGCGATTAATAATAGAATAATGAAAACTCGACGAAACCGAGTCTCGAACTCAAGAGATCTTGAATACCAGCGATGAATCTATCCATTGAGTCACAAATCCCTCCGCTGAATTTGTGATTTAAAAAGTTATATACTTTTCCAATATTAATTGCGAGTAATAATAGAATAATTAAAAGTCGACTTACCTGAATCTCAAACTCATGACATCTCGGGTACCAGCGACGAATCTATCTATTGAGCCACAAATTTCGCGGTTGATTTTGCTATTTAAACAGGTATGCACCTTTCCAAATTAAATTGCGATTAATAATAGAATAATGAAAATCCTAAGGACGGGAGTCTCGAACTGAAGACATCTTGAAAACCAGCAATGAATCTATCCATTGAGTCACAAATCTCTCCGCTGAATTTCTGATTTAAAAAGGTATATACTTTTCCAACATTAATTGCGAGTAATAATAGAATAATTAAAAGTCGACTTACCCGAATTTCAAACTCATGACATCATGGGTACCAGCGACGAATCTATCTATTGAGCCACAAATTTCGCGATAGAATTTATCTATTTGAACAGGTTTACATTCCAAATTAAATTGCGAGTAATAATAGAATAATGAAAACTCCATGGAACAGAGCTTCGGACTCAAGACATCTTGAATACCAGCGATGAATCTAACCATTGAGCCACAAATCACTCGGTTGATTTTTCAATTTAAAGGGGTATTATGTACGATTCCAATATAAATTGCGAGTGATAATAGAACAATGAAAACGCGACGGAACGGAGTCTCGAACTCAAGACATCTTGAATACTAGCGATGAATCTTTCCATTGAGCCACAATTCCTTCGGTTGATTTTGGGATTTAAAGGGGTATATACCTTTCGAATATTAACTGCGAGTAATAATATAATAATGAAAACTCCACCGAACAGAGCCTCGAATTGAAGACATCTTGAATACCAGCGATGAACCTATCCATTGAGCCACAAATCACTCGGTTGATTTTTCAATTTAAAGGGGTATATACCTTTCGAATATAAATTGCGAGTAATAATAGAATAATGAAAATTCGACGGAACCGAGTCTCGAACTCAAGACTTTTCGAATACCAGCGATGAATCCATCCATAGAGTCACAAATCCCTCCGTTGACTTTTGTATTTAAACAGGTATATATGTCTTTCCAATATTAATTGCGAGTAATATTAGAATAATGAAAACTCGACTGAACCGAGTCTCGAACTCAAGACATCTTATGAAAGCGATGAATCTATATTCATTGAGCCACAAATCCCTCGGTTGATTTTACAATTTAAACAGGTATATATCACTTCATAATATTAATTGCGAGTAATAATAGAATAATGAAAACGAGACGGAACCAAGTCTCGAACTCAAGACATCTTGAATACCGGTAATGAATCTATCCATTGAGCCACATATCTCTCGGTTGAATTTGTGATTTAAAAAGGTATATAGTTTTCCAATATTAATTGCGAGTAATATTAGAATAATTTAAAGTCGACTTACCTGATTCTCAAACCCATGACATCTTGGGTACCAGCGACGAATCTATCTATTGACCCACAAATTTCGCGGTTGATTTTGCTATTTAAACAGGTATGCATCTTTCCAAATTAAATTGCGAGTAATAATAGAATAATAAAAACTCGACGGAACCGAGTATCGAACTTTAGTCATCTTGAATACCAGCGATGAGTCTATCCATTGAACCGTAAATCCCTCAATTGATTTCGGGATTTCAACAGGTATATATAGCTTTCCAACATTTATTGCGATTAATAATAGAATAATGAAAACTCGACGGAACCGAGTCGCGAACTCAAGACATCTTGAATACCAGCAATGAATCTGTCCATTGAGTCACAAATTTCGCGGTTGATTTTGCTATTTAAACAGGTTTACATTCCAAATTAAATTGTGAGTAATAATAGAATAATGAAAATCCTACGGACGGGAGTTTCGAACTGAAGACATCTTGAATACCAGCGATGAATCTTTCCATTGAGCCTCAAATTTCTCTATTGAATCTGGGATTTAAACAGGTACATACCTTTCCTAGTTAAATTGCGAGTAATAATAGAATAATGAAAACGCGACGGAACCGAGTCTCGAACTGAAGACATCTTGAATACCAGCGATTAATCTCTCCATTGAGCCACAAATTCCTCGTTTGAATCTGGGATTTAAACAGGTATATAAATTTCCAAATTAAATTTCGAGAAATAATAGAATAATGAAAACGCGACGGAACGGAGTCTCGAACTCAAGACATTTTGCCACAATTCCTTCGGTTGATTTTGGGATTTAAAGGGGTATATAGTTTTCCAATATTAATTGCGAGTAATATTAGAATAATTTAAAGTCGACTTACCTGAATCTCAAACCCATGACAACTTGGGTACCAGCGACGAATCTATCTATTGAGCAACAAATTTCGCGGTTGATTTTGCTATTTAAACAGGTATGCACCTTTCCAAATTAAATTGCGAGTAATAATAGAATAATAAAAACTCGACGGAACCGAGTATCGAACTTTAGTCATCTTGAATACCAGCGATGAGTCTATCCATTGAACCGTAAATCCCTCGATTGATTTCGGGATTTAAACAGGTATATATACCTTTCCAACATTTATTGCGATTTAATAATAGAATAATAAAAACTCGACGGAACCGAGTCTCGAACTCAAGACATCTTGAATACCAGCGATGAATCTATCCATTGAGCCACAATTCCCTCGGTTGATTTTGGGATTTAAAGGGGTATATACCTTTCCAATATTAACTGCGAGTAATAATAGAATAATGAAAATTCGACGGAACCGAGTCTCGAACTCAAGACTTTTCGAATACCAGCGATGAATCCATCCATTGAGTCACAAATACCTCGGTTTGAATTTTGTATTTAAACAGGTATATATGTCTTTCCAATATTAATTGCGAGTAATAATAGAATAATGAAAACGAGACGGAACCGAGTCTCGAACTCAAGACATCTTGAATACCGGAGATGAATCTATCCATTGAGTCATATATCTCTCGATTGTATTTGGGATTTAAACAGGTATATACCTTTCCAATATTAATTGCATGTAATAATATAATAATTAAGAGTCGACGTACCCGAATCTGAAACTCAAGACACCTTGGGTACCAGCGATGAATCTATCCATTGAGCGACAAATTTCTCGGATGATTTTGCTATTTAAACATGTATACACCTTTCCAAATTAAATTGCGAGTAATAATAGAATAATGAAAATCCTACGGACGGGAGTCCCGAACTGAAGACATCTTGAATACCAGCGATGAATCTATCCTTTGAGCCACAAATTCCTCGATTGATTCAGGGATTAAAACAGGTATATATACCTTTCCAATATTAATTGCGAATAATAATATAATAATGAAAACTCGACTTAACCGAGTCTCGAACTCAAGACACATTGAATACCAGCGATGAATCTATCCGTTGAGTCACAAATCCCTCGGTTGATTTTGCAATTTAAAGGGGTATATACCTTTCCAATATAAATTGCGAGTAATAATAGAATAATGAAAACTCGAAGAAAACGAGTCTCGAACTCAAGACATCGTGAATACCAGCGATGAATCTATCCAATGAGCCATAAATCCCTCGTTTGGTTTTGGTATTTAAACAGGTATATATAACTTTACAATATTAATTGCGAGTAATAATAGAATAATGAAAACTCGAAGGAACCGAGTCTCGAACTCAAGTCATCGTGAATTCCAGCGATGAATCTATCCAATGAGCCATAAATCCCTCGGTTTATTATGGTATTTAAACCGAGTCTCGAACTCAAGACATTTTGAACACCGGCGATGAATCTATCCATTGAGCCACAAATTCCTCGTTTGAATCTGGGATTTGAACAGGTATATACCTTTCCAATATTAATTGCGAGAAATAATAGAATAATGAAAACTCGACGGAATCGAATCTCGAACTCAAGACATCTTGAATACCAGGGATGAATCTATCCATTGAGCCACAATTCCCTCGATTGATTTTGGGATTTAAAAAAACAGGTATATATACCTTTTCAATATTAATTGCGATTAATAATAGAATAATGAAAATCCTACGGACGGGAGTCACGAACTGAAGACATCTTGAATACCAGCGATGAATATATCAATTGAGCCACATATTCCTCGATTGGTTCAGGGATTTTAAACAGGTATATACCATTCCAAATAAAATTGCGAGTAATAATAGAATAATGAAAACGCGAATCTATCTATTGAGCAACAAATTTCGCGGTTGATTTTGCTATTTAAAACAGGTATACACCTTTCCAAATTAAATTGCGATTAATAATAGAATAATGAAAACCCTACGGACGGGAGTCTCGAACTGAAGACATCTTGAATACCAGCGATGAATCTATCCATTGAGCTTCAAATTTCTCGATTGAATCTGGGATTTAAACAGGTATATACCTTTCCAAATTAAATTGCGAGTAATAATAGAATAATGAAAAAACGCGACGGAACCGAGTCTCGAACTGAAGACATCTTGAATACCAGCAATGAATCTATCCATTGAGCCACAAATTCCTCGATTGAATCTGGGATTTAAACAGGTATATACCTTTCCAAATTAAATTGCGAGTAATAATAGAATAATGAAAACGCGACGGAACCGAGTCTCGAACTCAAGACATCTTGAATAAAAGCGATGAATCTATCCATTGAGCCACAATTCCATCGGTTTATTTTGGGATTTAAAGGGGTATATACCTTTCCAATATTAACTGCGAGTAATAATAGAATAATGAAAATTCGAGGGAACCGATTCTCGAACTCAAGACTTTTCGAATACCAGCGATGAATCCATCCATTGAGTCACAAATCGATCGGTTGACTTTTGTATTTAAACAGGTATATATATCTTTTCAATTTTAATTGCGAGTAATATTAGAATAATGAAAACTCGACTGAACCGAGTCTCGAACTCAAGACATCTTATTAAAGCGACGAATCTATCCATTGAGCCACATATCTCTCGGTTGATTTTGCTATTTAAACAGGTATATACCTTTCCAATATAAATTACGAGTAATAATAGAATAATAAAAACTCGACGGAACCGAGTATCGAACTTAAGTCATCTTGAATACCAGCGATGAGTCTATCCATTGAACCGTAAATCCCTCGATTGATTTTGGGATTTAAACAGGTATATATACCTTTCCAACATTTATTGCGATTAATAATAGAATAATGAAAACTCGATGGAACCGAGTCTCGAACTCAAGACAGCTTGAATACCAGCGATGAATCTATCCATTGAGTCACAAATCCCTCCGCTGAATTTGTGATTTAAAAAGGTATATACTTTTCCGATATTAATTGTAATAATAGAATAATTAAAAGTCGACTTACCCGAATCTCAAACTCATGACATCATGGGTACCAGCGACAAATCTATCTATGGAGCCACAAATTTCGCGGTTGATTTTGCTATTTAAACAGGTTTACATTCCAAATTAAATTGCGAGTAATAATAGAATAATGAAAATCCTGCGGAGGGGAGTCTGGAACTGAAGACATCTTGAATACCAGCGATGAATCTATCCATTGAGCCTCAAATTCCTCAATTGAATCTGGGATTTAAACAGGTACATACCTTTCCTAATTGAATTGCGAGTAATAATAGAATAATGAAAACGCGACGCAACCGATTCTCGAACTGAAGACATCTTGAATACCAGCGATGAATCTATTCATTGAGCCACAAATTCCTCGTTTGAATCTGGGATTTAAACAGGTATATACCTTCTCAAATTAAGTTGCGAGTAATAATATAATATTGAAAACGCGACGGAACCGAGTCTCGAACTCAAGACATATTGAATATCAGCGATGAATCTATCAATTGAGCCACAATTCCCTCGGTTGATTTTGGGATTTAAAGGGGTATATACCTTTCCAATATTAAATGCGAGTAATAATATAATAATAAAAATTCGAAGGAACAGAGCCTCGAACTCAAGACATCTTGATTACCAGCGATGAATCTATCCATTGAGCCACAAATCACTCTGTTGATTTTTCAATTTAAAGGGGTATATACCTTTCCAATAAAAATTGCGAGTAATAATAGAATAATGAAAATGCGACGTAACCGAGTCTCGAACTCAAGACTTTTTGAATACCAGCGATGAATCCATCCATTGAGTCACAAATCCCTCGGTTGACTTTTGTAGTTTTTAAACAGGTATATGTATCTTTCCAATATTAATTGCGAGTAATATTAGAATAATGAAAACTCGACTGAACCGAGTCTCGAACTCAAGACAGCCTGAATACCAGCGATGAAACTATCCATTGAGCCAGAAATCCCTTCATCGAATTTGGGATTTAAACAGGTATATATACTTTTCCAATATTAATTACGAGAAATAATAGAATAATGAAAACTCGACGTAACCGAGCCTCGAAATCAAGAAATCTTGAATACCAGCGATGAATCTATCCATTGAGCCACAAATCCCTTGGATGATTTTGTTATATAAACAGGTATATATAACTTTAAAATATTAATTGCGAGTAATAATAAAATTAGGAAAACGAGACGGAACCGAGTCTCGAACTCAAGACTTCCTGAATAACGGCGATGAATCTATCCATTGAGCCACATATCTCTTGGTTGATTTTGGGATTTAAACAGGTATATACCTTTCCAAATTTAATTGCGAGTAATAATAGAATAATTAAAAGTCGACTTACCCGAATCTGAAACTCAAGACATCTTGGGTACCAGCGATGAATCTATCCATTGAGCCACAAATTTCTCGGATATTTTTGCTATTTAAACAGGTTTATATTCCAAATTAAATTGCGAGTAATAATAGAATAATGAAAATCCTACGGAGGGGAGTCTCGAACTGGAGACATCTTGAATACCAGCGATGAATCTATCCATTGAGCCTCAAATTCTTCGATCGATTCTGGGATTTAAACAGGTATATATACCTTTCCAATATTAATTGCGATTAATATTATAATAATGAAAACTCGACTTAACCGAGTCTCGAACTCAAGACATTTTGAACACCGGCGATGAATCTATCCATTGAGCCACAAATTGCTCGTTTGAATCTGAGATTTGAACAGGTATATACCTTTCCAATATTAATTGCGAGAAATAATAGAATAATGAAAACTCGACGGAATCGAATCTCGAACTCAAGACATCTTGAATATCAGGGATGAATCTATCCATTGAGCCACAATTCCCTCGATTGATTTTGGGATTTAAACAGGTATATATACCTTTTCAATATTAATTGCGATTAATAATAGAATAATGAAAATCCTACGGACGGGAGTCACGAACTGAAGACATCTTGAATACCAGCGATGAATATATCAATTGAGCCATATATTCCTCGATTGGTTCAGGGTTTTAAACAGGTATATACCATTTCAAATTAAATTGCGAGTAATAATAGAATAATGAAAACGCGACGGAACCGAGTCTCGAACTCAAGACATCTTGAATACCAACGATGAATCTATCTATTGAGCCACAAATTTCGCGGTTGATTTTGCTATTTAAACAGGTATACACCTTTCCAAATTAAATTGCGATTAATAATAGAATAATGAAAACCCTACGGACGGGAGTCTCGAAATGAAGACATCTTGAATACCATCGATGAATCTATCCATTGAGCTTCAAATTTCTCGATTGAATCTGGGATTTAAACAGGTATATACCTTTCCAAATTAAATTGCGAGTAATAATAGAATAATGAAAACGCGACGGAACCGAGTCTCGAACTGAAGACATCTTGAATACCAGCGATGAATCTATCCATTGAGCCACAAATTCCTCGATTGAATCTGGGATTTAAACAGGTATATACCTTTCCAAATTAAATTGCGAGTAATAATAGAAAAATGAAAACGCGACGGAACGGAGTCTCGAACTCATGACATCTTGAATACCAGCGATGAATCTATCCATTGAGCCACAATTCCCTCGGTTGATTTTGGGATTTAAAGGGGTATATACCTTTCCAATATTAACTGCGAGTAATAATAGAATAATTAAAATTCGACGGAACCGAGTCTCGAACTCAAGACTTTTCGAATACCAGCGATGAATCCATCCATTGAGTCACAAATCCCTCGGTTGACTTTTGTATTTAAACAGGTATATATGTCTTTCCAATATTAATTGCGAGTAATAATAGAATAATGAAAACGAGACGGAACCGAGTCTCGAACTCAAGACATCTTGAATACCTGAGATGAATCTATCCATTGAGTCACATATCGCACGATTGTATTTGGGATTTAAACAGGTATATACCTTTCCAATATTAATTGCATGTAATAATATAATAATTAAAAGTCGACTTACCCGAATCTGAAACTCATGACATCTTTGGTACCAGCGATGAATCTATCCATTGAGCGACAAATTTCTCGGATGATTTTGCTATTTAAACATGTATACACCTTTCCAAATTAAATTGCGAGTAATAATAGAATAATGAAAATCCTACGGACGGGAGTCCCGAACTGAAGACATCTTGAATACCAGCGATGAATCTATCCTTTGAGCCACAAATTCCTCGATTGATTCAGGGATTAAAACAGGTATATATACCTTTCCAATATTAATTGCGAATAATAATATAATAATGAAAACTCGACTTACCAGAGTCTCGAGCTCAAGACACATTGAATACCAGCGATGAATCTATCCATTGAGTCACAAATCCCTCGGTTGATTTTGCAATTTAAAGGGGTATATACCTTTCCAATATAAATTGCGAGTAATATTAGAATAATGAAAACTCGAAGGAAACGAGTCTCGAACTCAAGACATCGTGAATACCAGCGATGAATCTATCCAATGAGCCATAAATCCCTCGTTTGGGTTTGGTATTTAAACAGGTATATATAACTTTGCAATATTAATTGCGAGTAATAATAGAATAATGAAAACTCGAAGGAACGGAGTCTCGAACTCAAGACATCGTGAATACCAGCGATGAATCTATCCAATGAGCCATAAATCCTTCGGTTGATTATGGTATTTAAACCGAGTCTCGAACTCAAGACATTTTGAACACCGGCGATGTATCTATCCATTGAGCCACAAATTCCTCGTTTGAAACTGGGATTTGAAACAGGTATATATACCTTTCCAATATTAATTGCGAGAAATAATAGAATAATGAAAACACGACGGAATCGAATCTCGAACTCAAGACCTCTTGAATACCAGGGATTAATCTATCCATTGAGCCACAATTCCCTCAATTGATTTTGGGATTTAAACAGGTATATATACCTTTTCAATATTAATTGCGATTAATAATAGAATAATGAAAATCCTACGGACGGGAGTCACGAACTGAAGACATCTTGAATACCAGTCATGAATATATCAATTGAGCCACATATTCCTCGATTGGTTCAGGGATTTAAACAGGTATATACAATTCCAAATTAAATTGAGAGTAATAATAGAATAATGAAAACGCGAATCTATCTATTGAGCCACAAATTTCGCGGTTGATTTTGCTATTTAAACAGGTATACACCTTTCCAAATTAAATTGCGATTAATAATAGCATAATGAAAACCGTACGGACGGGAGTCTCGAACTGAAGACATCTTGAATACCAGCGATGAATCTATCCATTGGGCTTCAAATTTCTCGATTGAATCTGGGATTTAAAAACAGGTATATACCTTTCCAAATTAAATTGCGAGTAATAATAGAATAATGAAAACGCGACGGAACCGAGTCTCGAACCGAAGACATCTTGAATACCAGGGATGAATCTATTCATTGAGCCACAAAAATTCCTCGATTGAATCTGGGATTTAAACAGGTATATATACCTTTCCAATATAAATTGCGAGTAATAATAGAATAATGAAAACTCGAAGGAAACGAGTCTCGAACTCAAGACATCGTGAATACCAGCGATGAATCTATCCAATGAGCCATGAATCCCTCGTTTGGTTTTGGTATTTAAACAGGTATATATAACTTTGCAATGTTAATTGCGAGTAATAATAGAATAATGAAAACTCGACGGAACCGAGTTTCGAACTCAAGACATCGTGAATACTAGCGATGAATCTATCCAATGAGCCATAAATCCCTCGGTTGATTGTGGTATTTAAACCGAGTCTCGAACTCAAGACATTTTGAACACCGGCGATGAATCTATTCATTGAGCCACAAATTCCTCGTTTGAATCTGGGATTTTGAACAGGTATATACCTTTCCAATATTAATTGCGAGAAATAATAGAATAATGAAAAACACGACGGAATCGAATCTCGAACTCATGACATCTTGAATACCAGGGATGAATCTATCCATTGAGCCACAATTCCCTCGATTGATTTTGGGATTTAAACAGGTATATATACCTTTTCAATATTAATTGCGATTAATAATAGAATAATGAAAATCCTACGGACGGGAGTCACGAACTGGAGACATCTTGAATACTAGTGATGAATATATCAATTGAGCCACATATTCCTCGATTGGTTCAGGGATTTAAACAGGTATATACAATTCCAAATTAAATTGAGAGTAATAATAGAATAATGAAAACACGAATCTATCTATTGAGCCACAAATTTCGCGGTTGATTTTGCTATTTAAACAGGTATACACCTTTCCAAATTAAATTGCGATTAATAATAGCATAATGAAAACCGTACGGACGGGAGTCTCGAACTGAAGACATCTTGAATACCAGCGATGAATCTATCCATTGAGCTTCAAATTTCTCGATTGAATCTGGGATTTAAACAGGTATATACCTTTCCCAAATTAAATTGCGAGTAATAATAGAATAATGAAAACGCGACGGAACCGAGTCTCGAACTGAAGACATCTTGAATACCAGCGATGAATCTATCCATTGAGCCACAATTCCCTCGGTTGATTTTGGAATTTAAAGGGGTATATACCTTTCCAATATTAACTGCGAGTAATAATAGAATAATGAAAATTCGACGGAACCGAGTCTCGAACTCAAGACTTTTCGAATACCAGCGATGAATCCATCCATTGAGTCACAAATCCCTCGGTTTGAATTTTGTATTTAAACAGGTATATATGTCTTTCCAATATTAATTGCGAGTAATAATAGAATAATGAAAACGAGACGGAACCGAGTCTCGAACTATAGACATCTTGAATACCGGAGATGAATCTATCCATTGAGTCATATATCTCTCGATTGTATTTGGGATTTAAACAGGTATATACCTTTCCAATATTAATTGCATGTAATAATATAATAATTAAAAGTCGACTTACCCGAATCTGAAACTCAAGACATCTTGGGTACCAGCGATGAATCTATCCATTGAGCGACAAATTTCTCGGATGATTTTGCTATTTAAACATGTATACACCTTTCCAAATTAAATTGCGATTAATAATAGCATAATGAAAACCGTACGGACGGGAGTCTCGAACTGAAGACATCTTGAATACCAGCGATGAATCTATCCATTGAGCTTCAAATTTCTCGATTGAATCTGGGATTTAAACAGGTATATACCTTTCCAAATTAAATTGCGAGTAATAATAGAATAATGAAAACGCGACGGAACCGAGTCTCGAACCGAAGACATCTTGAATACCAGGGATGAATCTATCCATTGAGCCACAAATTCCTCGATTGAATCTGGGATTTAAACAGGTATATATACCTTTCCAATATAAATTGCGAGTAATAATAGAATAATGAAAACTCGAAGGAAACGAGTCTCGAACTCAAGACATCGTGAATACCAGCGATGAATCTATCCAATGAGCCATGAATCCCTCGTTTGGTTTTGGTATTTAAACAGGTATATATAACTTTGCAATGTTAATTGCGAGTAATAATAGAATAATGAAAACTCGACGGAACCGAGTTTCGAACTCAAGACATCGTGAATACTAGCGATGAATCTATCCAATGAGCCATAAATCCCTCGGTTGATTGTGGTATTTAAACCGAGTCTCGAACTCAAGACATTTTGAACACCGGCGATGAATCTATCCATTGAGCCACAAATTCCTCGTTTGAATCTGGGATTTGAACAGGTATATACCTTTCCAATATTAATTGCGAGAAATAATAGAATAATGAAAACACGACGGAATCGAATCTCGAACTCATGACATCTTGAATACCAGGGATGAATCTATCCATTGAGCCACAATTCCCTCGATTGATTTTGGGATTTAAACAGGTATATATACCTTTTCAATATTAATTGCGATTAATAATAGAATAATGAAAATCCTACGGACGGGAGTCACGAACTGGAGACATCTTGAATACCAGTGATGAATATATCAATTGAGCAACATATTCCTCGATTGGTTCAGGGATTTAAACAGGTATATACAATTCCAAATTAAGTTGAGAGTAATAATAGAATAATGAAAACACGAATCTATCTATTGAGCCACAAATTTCGCGGTTGATTTTGCTATTTAAACAGGTATACACCTTTCCAAATTAAATTGCGATTAATAATAGCATAATGAAAACCGTACGGACGGGAGTCTCGAACTGAAGACATCTTGAATACCAGCGATGAATCTATCCATTGAGCTTCAAATTTCTCGATTGAATCTGGGATTTAAACAGGTATATACCTTTCCAAATTAAATTGCGAGTAATAATAGAATAATGAAAACGCGACGGAACCGAGTCTCGAACTGAAGACATCTTGAATACCAGCGATGAATCTATCCATTGAGCCACAATTCCCTCGGTTGATTTTGGAATTTAAAGGGGTATATACCTTTCCAATATTAACTGCGAGTAATAATAGAATAATGAAAAATTCGGACGGAACCGAGTCTCGAACTCAAGACTTTTCGAATACCAGCGATGAATCCATCCATTGAGTCACAAATCCCTCGGTTTGAATTTTGTATTTAAACAGGTATATATGTCTTTCCAATATTAATTGCGAGTAATAATAGAATAATGAAAACGAGACGGAACCGAGTCTCGAACTCAAGACATCTTGAATACCGGAGATGAATCTATCCATTGAGTCATATATCTCTCGATTGTATTTGGGATTTAAACAGGTATATACCTTTCCAATATTAATTGCATGTAATAATATAATAATTAAAAGTCGACTTACCCGAATCTGAAACTCAAGACATCTTGGGTACCAGCGATGAATCTATCCATTGAGCGACAAATTTCTCGGATGATTTTGCTATTTAAACATGTATACACCTTTCCAAATTAAATTGCGAGTAATAATAAAATAATGAAAATCCTACGGACGGGAGTCCCGAACTGAAGACATCTTGAATACCAGCGATGAATCTATTGTTTGAGCCACAAATTCCTCGATTGATTCAGGGATTAAAACAGGTATATATACCTTTCCAATATTAATTGCGAATAATAACATAAAAATGAAAACTCGACTTAACCGAGTCTCGAACTCAAGACACATTGAATACCAGCGATGAATCTATCCGTTGAGTCACAAATCCCTCGGTTGATTTTGCAATTTAAAGGGGGTATATACCTTTCCAATATAAAATTGCGAGTAATAATAGAATAATGAAAAAACTCGAAGAAAACGAGTCTCGAACTCAAGACATCGTGAATACCAGCGATGAATCTATCCAATGAGCCATAAATCCCTCGTTTGGTTTTGGTATTTTAAACAGGTTATATATAACTTTACAATATTAATTGCGAGTAATATTAGAATAATGAAAACTCGAAGGAACCGAGTCTCGAACTCAAGACATCGTGAATACCAGCGATGAATCTATCCAATGAGCCATAAATCCCTCGGTTTATTATGGTATTTTAAACCGAGTCTCGAACTCAAGAAATTTTTGAAACACCGGCGATGAATCTATCCATTGAGCCACAAATTCCTCGTTTGAATCTGGGATTTGAACAGGTATATACCTTTCCAATATTAATTGCGAGAAATATTAGAATAATGAAAATTCGACGGAATCGAATCTCGAACTCAAGACATCTTGAATACCAGGGATGAATCTATCCATTGAGGCACAATTCCCTCGATTGATTTTGGGATTTGAACAGGTATATATACCTTTTCAATATTAATTGCGATTAATAATGGAATAATGAAAATCCTACGGACGGGAGTCACGAACTGAAGACATCTTGAATACCAGCGATGAATATATCAATTGAGCCACATATTCCTCGATTGGTTCAGGGATTTAAACAGGTATATACCATTCCAAATTAAATTGCGAGTAATAATAGAATAATGAAAACGCGAATCTATCTATTGAGCAACAAATTTCGCGGTTGATTTTGCTATTTAAACAGGTATACACCTTTCCAAATTAAATTGCGATTAAAAATAGAATAATGAAAACCCTACGGACGGGAGTCTCGAACTGAAGACATCTTGAATACCAGCGATGAATCTATCCATTGAGCTTCAAATTTCTCGATTGAATCTGGGATTTAAACAGGTATATACCTTTCCAAATTAAATTGCGAGTAATAATAGAATAATGAAAACGCGACGGAACCGAGTCTCGAAGTGAAGACATCTTGAATACCAGCGATGAATCTATCCATTGAGTCACAAATCCCTCGGTTTGAATATTTTGTATTTAAACAGGTATATATGTCTTTCCAATATTAATTGCGAGTAATAATAGAATAATGAAAACGAGACGGACCGAGTCTCGAACTCAAGACATCTTGAATACCGGAGATGAATCTATCCATTGAGTCATATATCTCTCGATTGTATTTGGGAATTAAACAGGTATATACCTTTTCCAATATTAATTGCATGTAATAATATAATAATTAAAAGTCGACTTACCCGAATCTGAAACTCAAGACATCTTGGGTACCAGCGATGAATCTATCCATTGAGCGACAAATTTCTCGGATGATTTTGCTATTTAAACATGTATACACCTTTCCAAATTAAATTGCGAGTTAATAATAGAATAATGAAAATCCTACGGACGGGAGTCCCGAACTGAAGACATCTTGAATACCAGCGAGGAATCTATCCTTTGAGCCACAAATTCCTCGATTTATTCAGGGATTAAAAACAGGTATATATACCTTTCCAATATTAATGGCGAATAATAATATAATAATGAAAACTCGACTTAACCGAGTCTCGATTTCAAGACACATTGAATACCAGCGATGAATCTATCCGTTGAGTCACAAATCCTTCGGTTGATTTTGACATTTTAAAGGGGTATATACCGCTTTCCAATATAAATTGCGAGTAATAATAGAATAATGAAAACTCGAAGAAAACGAGTCTCGAAACTCAAGACATCGTGAATACCAGCGATGAATCTATCCAATGAGCCATAAATCCCTCGTTTGATTTTGGTATTTTAAACAGGTATATATAACTTTACAATATTAATTGCGAGTAATAATAGAATAATGAAAACTCGAAGGAAACCGAGTCTCGAACTCAAGACATCGTGAATACCAGCGATGAATCTATCAAATGAGCCATAAATCCCTCGGGTTTTATTATGGTATTTAAACCGAGTCTCGAACTCAAGATATTTTGAACACCGGCGATGAATCTATCCATTGAGCCACAAATTCCTCGTTTGAATCTGGGATTTGAACAGGTATATACCTTTCCAATATTTATTGCGAGAAATAATAGAATAATGAAAACTCGATGGAATCGAATCTCGAACTCAAGACATCTTGAATACCAGGGATGAATCTATCCATTGAGCCACAATTCCCTCGATTGATTTTTGGGATTTAAACAGGTATATATACCTTTTCAATATTAATTGCGATTAATAATAGAATAATGAAAATCCTACGGACGGGAGTCACGAACTGAAGACATCTTGAATACCAGCGATGAATATATCAATTGAGCCACATATTCCTCGATTGATTTCAGGGATTTAAACAGGTATATACCATTCCAAATTAAATTGCGAGTAATAATAGAATAATGAAAACGCGAATCTATCTATTGAGCAACAAATTTCGCGGTTGATTTTGCTATTTAAACAGGTATACACCTTTCCAAATTAAATTGCGATTAATAATAGAATAATGAAAACCCTACGGACGGGAGTCTCGAACTGAAGACATCTTGAATACCAGCGATGAATCTATCCATTGAGCTTCAAATTTCTCGATTGAATCTGGGATTTAAACAGGTATATACCTTTCCAAATTAAATTGCGAGTAATAATAGAATAATGAAAACGCGACGGAACCGAGTCTCGAACTGAAGACATCTTGAATACCAGCGATGAATCTCTCCATTGAGCCACAAATTCCTCGATTGAATCTGGGATTTAAACAGGTATATACCTTTCCAAATTAAATTGCGAGTAATAATAGAATAATGAAAACGCGACGGAACCGAGTCTCGAACTCAAGACATCTTGAATAAAAGCGTTGAATCTATCCATTGAGCCACAATTCCATCGGTTTATTTTGGGATTTAAAGGGGTATATACCTTTCCAATATTAACTGCGAGTAATAATAGAATAATGAAAATTCGAGGGAACCGATTCTCGAACTCAAGACTTTTCGAATACCAGCGATGAATCCATCCATTGAGTCACAAATCGATCGGTTTGACTTTTTGTATTTAAACAGGTATATATATCTTTTCAATTTTAATTGCGAGTAATATTAGAATAATGAAAACTCGACTGAACCGAGTCTCGAACTCAAGACATCTTATTAAAGCGACGAATCTATCCATTGAGCCACATATCTCTCGGTTGATTTTGCTATTTAAACAGGTATATACCTTTCCAATATAAATTACGAGTAATAATAGAATAATAAAAACTCGACGGAACCGAGTATCGATCTTAAGTCATCTTGAATACCAGCGATGAGTCTATCCATTTGAGCCGTAAAATCCCTCCATTGATTTTGGGATTTTAAACAGGTATATATACCTTTCCCAACATTTATTGCGATTAATAATAGAATAATGAAAACTCGATGGAACCGAGTCTCGAACTCAAGACATCTTGAATACCAGCGATGAATCTATCCATTGAGTCACAAATCCCTCCGCTGAATTTTGTGATTTAAAAAGGTATATACTTTTCCGATATTAATTGTAATAATAGAATAATTAAAAGTCGTCGACTTACATATCCGAAATCTCAAACTCATGACATCATGGGTACCAGCGACAAATCTATCTATTGAGCCCACAAATTTCGCGGTTGATTTTGCTATTTTAAACAGGTTTACATTCCAAATTAAATTGCGAGTAAATAATAATAGAATAATGAAAAATCCTGCGGAGGGGAGTCTGGAACTGAAGACATCTTGAATACCAGCGATGAATCTATCCATTGAGCCTCAAATTCCTCAATTGAATCTGGGATTTTAAACAGGTACATACCTTTCCTAATTGAATTGCGAGTAATAATAGAATAATGAAAACGCGACGCAACCGATTCTCGAACTGAAGACATCTTGAATGCCAGCGATGAATCTATCCATTGAGCCTCAAATTCCTCGTTTGAATCTGGGATTTAAAACAGGTATATATACCTTCTCAAATTAAGTTGCGAGTAATAATATAATAATGAAAACGCGACGGAACCGAGTCTCAAACTCAAGACATATTGAATACCAGCGATGAATCTATCAATTGAGCCACAATTCCCTCGGTTGATTTTGGGATTTAAAGGGGTATATACCTTTCCAATATTAAATGCGAGTAATAATATAATAATAAAAATTCGACGGAACAGAGCCTCGAACTCAAGACATCTTGATTACTAGCGATGAATCTATCCATTGAGCCACAAATCACTCTGTTGATTTTTCAATTTAAAGGGGTATATACCTTTCCAATAAAAATTGCGAGTAATAATAGAATAATGAAAATGCGACATAACCGAGTCTCGAACTCAAGACTTTTTGAATACCAGCGATGAATCCATCCATTGAGTCACAAATCCCTCGGTTGAATTTTTGTATTTAAACAGGTATATGTATCTTTCCAATATTAATTGCGAGTAATATTAGAATAATGAAAACTCGACTGAACCGAGTCTCGAACTCAAGACAGCCTGAATACCAGCGATGAAACTATCCATTGAGCCAGAAATCCCTTTATCGAATTTGGGATTTAAACAGGTATATATACTTTTCCAATATTAATTACGAGAAATAATAGAATAATGAAAAATTCGACGTAACCGAGCCTCGAAATCAAGAAATCTTGAATACCAGCGATGGATCTATCCCATTGAGCCACAAATCCCTTGGATGATTTTGTTATATAAACAGGTATATATAACTTTAAAAATATTAATTGCGAGTAATAATAGAATTAGGAAAACGAGACGGAACCGAGTCTCGAACTCAAGACTTCCTGAATAACGGCGATGAATCTATCCATTGAGCCACAATATCTCTTGTGTGATTTTGGGATTTAAACAGGTATATACCTTTCCAATTTTAATTGCGAGTAATAATAGAATAATTAAAAGTCGACTTACCCGAATCTGAAACTCAAGACATCTTGGGTACCAGCGATGAATCAATCCATTGAGCCACAAATTTTCTCGGATAATTTTGCTATTTAAACAGGTTTATATTCAAAATTAAATTGCGAGTAATAATAGAATAATGAAAATCCTACGGAGGGGAGTCTCGAACTGGAGACATCTTGAATACCAGCGATGAAATCTATCCACTGAGCCTCAAATTCTTCGATCGATTCTGGGATTTTAAACAGGGATATATACCTTTCCAATATTAATTGCGATTAATATTATAATAATGAAAACTCGACTTAACCGAGTCTCGAACTCAAAACACATTAAATACCAGCGATGAATCTATCCATTGAGTCACAAATCCATCGGTTGATTTTGCAATTTAAAGGCTTATGTACCTTTCCAATATAAATTGCGAGTAATAATAGAATAATGAAAACTCGAAGGAACCGAGTCTTGAACTCAAGACATCGTGAATACCAGCGATGAATCTATCCAATGAGCCATAAATCCCTCGGTTGATTATGGTATTTAAACCGAGTCTCGAACTCAAGACGTTTTGAACACCGGCGATGAATCTATCCATTGAGCCACAAATTCCTCGTTTGAATCTGGGATTTGAACAGGTATATACCTTTCCAATATTAATTGCGAGAAATAATAGAATAATGAAAACTCGACGGAATCGAATCTCGAACTCAAGACATCTTGAATATCAGGGATGAATCTATCCATTGAGCCACAATTCCCTCGATTGATTTTGGGATTTAAACAGGTATATAAACCTTTTCAATATTAATTGCGATTAATAATAGAATAATGAAAATCCTACGGACGGGAGTCACGAACTGAAGACATCTTGAATACCAGCGATGAATATATCAATTGAGCCATATATTCCTCGATTGGTTCAGGGATTTAAACAGGTATATACCATTCCAAATTAAATTGCGAGTAATAATAGAATAATGAAAACGCGACGGAACCGAGTCTCGAACTCAAGACATCTTGAATACCAACGATGAATCTATCTATTGAGCCACAAATTTCGCGGTTGATTTTGCTATTTAAACAGGTATACACCTTTCCAAATTAAATTGCGATTAATAATAGAATAATGAAAACCCTACGGACGGGAAGTCTCGAACTGAAGACATCTTGAATACCATCGATGAATCTATCCATTGAGCTTCAAATTTCTCGATTGAATCTGGGATTTAAATAGGTATATACCTTTCCAAATTAAATTGCGAGTAATAATAGAATAATGAAAACGCGACGGAACCGAGTCTCGAACTGAAGACATCTTGAATACCAGCGATGAATCTATCCATTGAGCCACAAATTCCTCGATTGAATCTGGGATTTAAACAGGTATATACCTTTCCAAATTAAATTGCGAGTAATAATAGAAAAATGAAAACGCGACGGAACGGAGTCTCGAACTCATGACATCTTGAATACCAGCGATGAATCTATCCATTGAGCCACAAATTCCCTCGGTTGATTTTGGGATTTAAAGGGGTATATACCTTTTCAATATTAACTGCGAGTAATAATAGAATAATTAAAATTCGACGGAACCGAGTCTCGAACTCAAGACTTTTCCAATACCAGCGATGAATCCATCCATTGAGTCACAAATCCCTCGGTTGACTTTTGTATTTAAACAGGTATATATGTCTTTCCAATATTAATTGCGAGTAATAATAGAATTATGAAAACGAGACGGAACCGAGTCTCGAACTCAAGACATCTTGAATACCGGAGATGAATCTATCCATTGAGTCACATATCGCACGATTGTATTTGGGATTTAAACAGGTATATACCTTTCCAATATTAATTGCATGTAATAATATAATAAATAAAAGTCGACTTATCCGAATCTGAAACTCATGACATCTTTGGTACCAGCGATGAATCTATCCATTGAGCGACAAATTTCTCGGATGATTTTGCTATTTAAACATGTATACACCTTTCCAAATTAAATTGCGAGTAATAATAGAATAATGAAAATCCTACGGACGGGAGTCCCGAACTGAAGACATCTTGAATACCAGCGATGAATCTATCCTTTGAGCCACAAATTCCTCGATTGATTCAGGGATTAAAACAGGTATATATACCTTTCCAATATTAATTGCGAATAATAATATAATAATGGAGAAAACTCGACTTACCAGAGTCTCGAACTCAAGACACATTGAATACCAGCGATGAATCTATCCATTGAGTCACAAATCCCTCGCTTGATTTTGCAATTTAAAGGGGTATATACCTTTCCAATATAAATTGCGAGTAATAATAGAATAATGAAAACTCGAAGGAAACGAGTCTCGAACTCAAGACATCGTGAATACCAGCGATGAATCTATCCAATGAGCCATAAATCCCTCGTTTGGGTTTGGTATTTAAACAGGTATATATAACTTTGCAATATTAATTGCGAGTAATAATAGAATAATGAAAACTCGAAGGAACGGAGTCTCGAACTCAAGACATCGTGAATACCAGCGATGAATCTATCCAATGAGCCATAAATCCCTCGGTTGATTATGGTATTTAAACCGAGTCTCGAACTCAAGACATTTTGAACACCGGCGATGAATCTATCCATTGAGCCACAAATTCCTCGTTTGAAACTGGGATTTGAACAGGTATATACCTTTCCAATATTAATTGCGAGAAATAATAGAATAATGAAAACACGACGGAATCGAATCTCGAACTCAAGACCTCTTGAATACCAGGGATGAATCTATCCATTGAGCCACAATTCCCTCAATTGATTTTGGGATTTAAACAGGTATATATACCTTTTCAATATTAATTGCGATTAATAATAGAATAATGAAAATCCTACGGACGGGAGTCACGAACTGAAGACATCTTGAATACCAGTCATGAATAATATCAATTGAGCCACATATTCCTCGATTGGTTCAGGGATTTAAACAGTATATACAATTCCAAATTAAATTGAGAGTAATAATAGAATAATGAAAACGCGAATCTATCTATTGAGCCACAAATTTTCGCGGGTTGATTTTGCTATTTAAACAGGTATACACCTTTCCAAATTAAATTGCGATTAATAATAGCATAATGAAAAACCGTACGGACGGGAGTCTCGAACTGAAGACATCTTGAATACCAGCGATGAATCTATCCATTGAGCTTCAAATTTCTCGATTGAATCTGGGATTTAAAACAGGTATATACCTTTCCAAATTAAATTGCGAGTAAATAATAGAATAATGAAAACGCGACGGAACCGAGTCTCGAACCGAAGACATCTTGAATACCAGGGATGAATCTATCCATTGAGCCACAAATTCCTCGATTGAATCTGGGATTTAAACAGGTATATATACCTTTCCAATATAAATTGCGAGTAATAATAGAATAATGAAAACTCGAAGGAAACGAGTCTCGAACTCAAGACATCGTGAATACCAGCGATGAATCTATCCAATGAGCCAACCCTCGTTTGGTTTTGGTATTTAAACAGGTATATATAACTTTGCAATGTTAATTGCGAGTAATAATAGAATAATGAAAACTCGACGGAACCGAGTTTCGAACTCAAGACATCGTGAATACCAGCGATGAATCTATCCAATAAGCCATAAATCCCTCGGTTGATTGTGGTATTTAAACCGAGTCTCGAACTCAAGACATTTTGAACACCGGCGATGAATCTATCCATTGAGCCACAAATTCCTCGTTTGAATCTGGGATTTGAACAGGTATATACCTTTCCAATATTAATTGCGAGAAATAATAGAATAATGAAAACACGACGGAATCGAATCTCGAACTCATGACATCTTGAATACCAGGGATGAATCTATCCATTGAGCCACAATTCCCTCGATTGATTTTGGGATTTAAACAGGTATATATACCTTTTCAATATTAATTGCGATTAATAATAGAATAATGAAAATCCTACGGACGGGAGTCACGAACTGAAGACATCTTGAATACCAGTGATGAATATATCAATTGAGCCACATATTCCTCGATTGGTTCAGGGATTTAAACAGGTATATACAATTCCAAATTAAATTGAGAGTAATAATAGAATAATGAAAACACGAATCTATCTATTGAGCCACAAAATTTCGCGGTTGATTTTGCTATTTAAACAGGTATACACCTTTCCAAATTAAATTGCGATTAATAATAGCATAATGAAAACCGTACGGACGGGAGTCTCGAACTGAAGACATCTTGAATACCAGCGATGAATCTATCCATTGAGCTTCAAATTTCTCGATTGAATCTGGGATTTAAAACAGGTATATACCTTTCCAAATTAAATTGCGAGTAATAATAGAATAATGAAAACGCGACGGAACCGAGTCTCGAACTGAAGACATCTTGAATACCAGCGATGAATCTATCCATTGAGCCACAATTCCCTCGGTTGATTTTGGAATTTAAAGGGGTATATACCTTTCCAATGTTAACTGCGAGTAATAATAGAAATAATGAAAATTCGACGGAAACCGAGTCTCGAACTCAAGACTTTTCGAATACCAGCGATGAATCCATCCATTGAGTCACAAATCCCTCGGGTTTGAATTTTGTATTTAAACAGGTATATATGTCTTTCCAATATTAATTGCGAGTAATAATAGAATAATGAAAACGAGACGGAACCGAGTCTCGAACTCAAGACATCTTGAATACCGGAGATGAATCTATCCATTGAGTCATATATCTCTCGATTGTATTTGGGATTTAAACAGGTATATACCTTTCCAATATTAATTGCATGTAATAATATAATAATTAAAAGTCGACTTACCCGAATCTGAAACTCAAGACATCTTGGGTACCAGCGATGAATCTATCCATTGAGCGACAAATTTCTCGGATGATTTTGCTATTTAAACATGTATACACCTTTCCAAATTAAATTGCGAGTAATAATAGAATAATGAAAATCCTACGGACGGGAGTCCCGAAATGAAGACATCTTGAATACCAGCGATGAATCTATTCTTTGAGCCACAAATTCCTCGATTGATTCAGGGATTAAAACAGGTATATATACCTTTCCAATATTAATTGCGAATAATAATATAAAAATGAAAACTCGACTTAACCGAGTCTCGAACTCAAGACACATTGAATACCAGCGATGAATCTATCCGTTGAGTCACAAATCCCTCGGTTGATTTTGCAATTTAAAGGGGTATATACCTTTCCAATATAAATTGCGAGTAATAATAGAATAATGAAAACTCGAAGAAAACGAGTCTCGAACTCAAGACATCGTGAATACCAGCGATGAATCTATCCAATGAGCCATAAATCCCTCGTTTGGTTTTGGTATTTAAACAGGTATATATAACTTTACAATATTAATTGCGAGTAATAATAGAATAATGAAAACTCGAAGGAACCGAGTCTCGAACTCAAGACATCGTGAATACCAGCGATGAATCTATCCAATGAGCCATAAATCCCTCGGTTTATTATGGTATTTAAACCGAGTCTCGAACTCAAGAAATTTTGAACACCGGCGATGAATCTATCCATTGAGCCACAAATTCCTCGTTTGAATCTGGGATTTGAACAGGTATATACCTTTCCAATATTAATTGCGAGAAATATTAGAATAATGAAAACTCGACGGAATCGAATCTCGAACTCAAGACATCTTGAATACCAGGGATGAACCTATCCATTGAGGCACAATTCCCTCGATTGATTTTGGGATTTGAACAGGTATATATATCTTTTCAATATTAATTGCGATTAATAATGAAATAATGAAAATCCTACGGACGGGAGTCACGAACTGAAGACATCTTGAATACCAGCGATGAATATATCAATTGAGCCACATATTCCTCGATTGGTTCAGGGATTTAAACAGGTATATACCATTCCAAATTAAATTGCGAGTAATAATAGAATAATGAAAACGCGAATCTATCTATTGAGCAACAAATTTTCGCGGTTGATTTTTGCTATTTAAAACAGGTATACACCTTTCCAAATTAAATTGCGATTAATAATAGAATAATGAAAACCCTACGGACGGGAGTCTCGAACTGAAGACATCTTGAATACCAGCGATGAATCTATCCATTGTGCTTCAAATTTCTCGATTGAATCTGGGATTTAAACAGGTATATACCTTTCCAAATTAAATTGCGAGTAATAATAGAATAATGAAAACGCGACGGAACCGAGTCTCGAACTGAAGACATCTTGAATACCAGCGATGAATCTATCCATTGAGCCACAAATCCCTCGGTTTGAATATTTTGTATTTAAACAGGTATATATGTCTTTCCAATATTAATTGCGAGTAAAAATAGAATAATGAAAACGAGACGGAACCGAGTCTCGAACTCAAGACATCTTGAATACCGGAGATGAATCTATCCATTGAGTCATATATCTCTCGATTGTATTTGGGATTTAAACAGGTATATACCTTTCCAATATTAATTGCATGTAATAATATAATAATTAAAAGTCGACTTACCCGAATCTGAAACTCAAGACATCTTGGGTACCAGCGATGAATCTATCCATTGAGCGACAAATTTCTCGGATGATTTTGCTATTTAAACATGTATACACCTTTCTAAATTAAATTGCGAGTAATAATAGAATAATGAAAATCCTACGGACGGGAGTCCCCCGAACTGAAGACATCTTGAATACCAGCGATGAATCTATCTTTTGAGCCACAAATTCCTCGATTTATTCAGGGATTAAAACAGGTATATATACCTTTCCAATATTAATTGCGAATAATAATATAATAATGAAAAACTCGACTTAAACCGAGTCTCGATTTCAAGACACATTGAATACCAGCGATGAATCTATCCGTTGAGTCACAAATCCTTCGGTTGATTTTGACATTTTAAAGGGGTATATACCTTTCCAATATAAATTGCGAGTAATAATAGAATAATGAAAACTCGAAGAAAACGAGTCTCGAACTCAAGACATCGTGAATACCAGCGATGAATCTATCCAATGAGCCATAAATCCCTCGTTTGGTTTTGGTATTTAAAAACAGGTATATATAACTTTACAATATTAATTGCGAGTAATAATAGAATAATGAAAACTCGAAGGAACCGAGTCTCGAACTCAAGACATCGTGAATACCAGCGATGAATCTATCAAATGAGCCATAAATCCCTCGGTTTTATTATGGTATTTAAAACCGAGTCTCGAACTCAAGATATTTTGAACACCGGCGATGAATCTATCCATTGAGCCACAAATTCCTCGTTTGAATCTGGGATTTGAACAGGTATATACCTTTCCAATATTAATTGCGAGAAATAATAGAATAATGAAAACTCGACGGAATCGAATCTCGAACTCAAGACATCTTGAATACCAGGGATGAATCTATCCATTGAGCCACAATTCCCTCGATTGATTTTGGGATTTAAACAGGTATATATACCTTTTCAATATTAATTGCGATTAATAATAGAATAATGAAAATCCTACGGACGGGAGTCACGAACTGAAGACATCTTGAATTACCAGCGATGAATATATCAATTGAGCCACATATTCCTCGATTTGGTTCAGGGATTTAAACAGGTATATACCATTCCAAATTAAATTGCGAGTAATAATAGAATAATGAAAAACGCGAATCTATCTATTGAGCAACAAATTTCGCGGTTGATTTTGCTATTTAAACAGGTATACACCTTTCCAAATTAAATTGCGATTAATAATAGAATAATGAAAACCCTACGGGACGGGAGTCCTCGAACTGAAGACATCTTGAATACCAGCGATGAATCTATCCATTGAGCTTCAAATTTCTCGATTGAATCTGGGATTTTAAACAGGTATATACCTTTCCAAATTAAAATTGCGAGTAATAATAGAATAATGAAAACGCGACGGAACCGAGTCTCGAAGTGAAGACATCTTGAATACCAGCGATGAATCTATCCATTGAGCCACAAATCCCTCGGTTTGAATATTTTGTATTTAAACAGAAAATATATGTCTTTCCAATATTAATTGCGAGTAATAATAGAATAATGAAAACGAGACGGAACCGAGTCTCGAACTCAAGACATCTTGAATACCGGAGATGAAATCCATCCATTGAGTCATATATCTCTCGATTGTATTTGGGAATTAAACAGGTATATACCTTTCCAATATTAATTGCATGTAATAATATAATAATTAAAAAGTCGACTTACCCGAATCTGAAACTCAAGACATCTTGGGTACCAGCGATGAATCTATCCATTGAGCGACAAATTTCTCGGATGATTTTGCTATTTAAACATGTATACACCTTTCCAAATTAAATTGCGAGTAATAATAGAATAATGAAAATCCTAACGGACGGGGAGTCCCGAACTGAAGACATCTTGAATACCAGCGATGATGAATCTATCCTTTGAGCCACAAATTCCTCGATTTATTCAGGGATTAAAACAGGTATATATACCTTTTCAATATTAATTGCGAATAATAATATAATAATGAAAACTCGACTTAACCGAGTCTCGATTTCAAGACACATTGAATACCAGCGATGAATCTATCCGTTGAGTCACAAATCCTTCGGTTGATTTTGACATTTAAAGGGGTATATACCTTTCCAATATAAATTGCGAGTAATAATAGAATAATGAAAACTCGAAGAAAACGAGTCTCGAACTCAAGACATCGTGAATACCAGCGATGAATCTATCCAATGAGCCATAAATCCCTCGTTTGGTTTTGGTATTTAAACAGGTATATATAACTTTACAATATTAATTGCGAGTAATAATAGAATAATGAAAACTCGGAGGAACCGAGTCTCGAACTCAAGACATCGTGAATACCAGCGATGAATCTATCAAATGAGCCATAAATCCCTCGGTTTATTATGGTATTTAAACCGAGTCTCGAACTCAAGATATTTTGAACACCGGCGATGAATCTATCCATTGAGCCACAAATTCCTCGTTTGAATCTGGGATTTGAACAGGTATATACCTTTCCAATATTAATTGCGAGAAATAATAGAATAATGAAAACTCGATGGAATCGAATCTCGAACTCAAGACATCTTGAATACCAGGGATGAATCTATCCATTGAGCCACAATTCCCTCGATTGATTTTGGGATTTAAACAGGTATATATACCTTTTCAATATTAATTGCGATTATTAATAGAATAATGAAAATCCTACGGACGGGAGTCACGAACTGAAGACATCTTGAATACCAGCGATGAATATATCAATTGAGCCACATATTCCCGATTGGTTCAGGGATTTAAACAGGTATATACCATTCCAAATTAAATTGCGAGTAATAATAGAATAATGAAAACGCGAATCTATCTATTGAGCAACAAATTTCGCGGTTGATTTTGCTATTTAAACAGGTATACACCTTTCCAAATTAAATTGCGATTAATAATAGAATAATGAAAACCCTACGGACGGGAGTCTCGAACTGAAGACATCTTGAATACCAGCGATGAATCTATCCATTGAGCTTCAAATTTCTCGATTGAATCTGGGATTTAAACAGGTATATACCTTTCCACATTAAATTGCGAGTAATAATAGAATAATGAAAACGCGACGGAACCGAGTCTCGAACTGAAGACATCTTGAATACCAGCGATGAATCTATCCATTGAGCCACAAATCCCTCGGTTTGAATATTTTGTATTTAAACAGGTATATATGTCTTTCCAATATTAATTGCGAGTAATAATAGAATAATGAAAACGAGACGGAAACCGAGTCTCGAACTCAAGACATCTTGAATACCGGAGATGAATCTATCCATTGAGTCATATATCTTCTCGATTGTATTTTGGGATTTAAACAGGTATATTCCTTTCCAATATTAATTGCATGTAATAATATAATAATTAAAAGTCGACTTACCCGAATCTGAAACTCAAGACATCTTGGGTACCAGCGATGAATCTATCCATTGAGCGACAAATTTCTCGGATGATTTTGCTATTTAAACATGTATACACCTTTCCAAATTAAATTGCGAGTAATAATAGAATAATGAAAATCCTACGGACGGGAGTCCCGAACTGAAGACATCTTGAATACCAGCGATGAATCTATCCTTTGAGCCACAAATTCCTCGATTTATTCAGGGATTAAAACAGGTATATATACCTTTCCAATATTAATTGCGAATAATAATATAATAATGAAAACTCGACTTAACCGAGTCTCGAACTCAAGACACATTGAATACCAGCGATGAATCTATCCGTTAAGTCACAAATCCCTCGTTTGGTTTTGGTATTTAAACAGGTATATATAACTTTACAATATTAATTGCGAGTAATAATAGAATAATGAAAACTCGAAGGAACCGAGTCTCGAACTCAAGACATCGTGAATACCAGCGATGAATCTATCCAATGAGCCATAAATCCCTCGGTTTATTATGGTATTTAAACCGAGTCTCGAACTCAAGAAATTTTGAACACCGGCGATGAATCTATCCATTGAGCCACAAATTCCTCGTTTGAATCTGGGATTTGAACAGGTATATACCTTTCCAATATTAATTGCGAGAAATATTAGAATAATGAAAACTCGACGGAATCGAATCTCGAACTCAAGACATCTTGAATACCAGGGATGAACCTATCCATTGAGGCACAATTCCCTCGATTGATTTTGGGATTTGAACAGGTATATATACCTTTTCAATATTAATTGCGATTAATAATGAAATAATGAAAATCCTACGGACGGGAGTCACGAACTGAAGACATCTTGAATACCAGCGATGAATATATCAATTGAGCCACATATTCCTCGATTGGTTCAGGGATTTAAACAGGTATATACCATTCCAAATTAAATTGCGAGTAATAATAGAATAATGAAAACGCGAATCTATCTATTGAGCAACAAATTTCGCGGTTGATTTTGCTATTTAAACAGGTATACACCTTTCCAAATTAAATTGCGATTAATAATAGAATAATGAAAACCCTACGGACGGGAGTCTCGAACTGAAGACATCTTGAATACCAGCGATGAATCTATCCATTGTGCTTCAAATTTCTCGATTGAATCTGGGATTTAAACAGGTATATACCTTTCCAAATTAAATTGCGAGTAATAATAGAATAATGAAAACGCGACGGAACCGAGTCTCGAACTGAAGACATCTTGAATACCAGCGATGAATCTATCCATTGAGCCACAAATCCCTCGGTTTGAATATTTTGTATTTAAACAGGTATATATGTCTTTCCAATATTAATTGCGAGTAAAAATAGAATAATGAAAACGAGACGGAACCGAGTCTCGAACTCAAGACATCTTGAATACCGGAGATGAATCTATCCATTGAGTCATATATCTCTCGATTGTATTTGGGATTTAAACAGGTATATACCTTTCCAATATTAATTGCATGTAATAATATAATAATTAAAAGTCGACTTACCCGAATCTGAAACTCAAGACATCTTGGGTACCAGCGATGAATCTATCCATTGAGCGACAAATTTCTCGGATGATTTTGCTATTTAAACATGTATACACCTTTCTAAATTAAATTGCGAGTAATAATAGAATAATGAAAATCCTACGGACGGGAGTCCCGAACTGAAGACATCTTGAATACCAGCGATGAATCTATCTTTTGAGCCACAAATTCCTCGATTTATTCAGGGATTAAAACAGGTATATATACCTTTCCAATATTAATTGCGAATAATAATATAATAATGAAAACTCGACTTAACCGAGTCTCGATTTCAAGACACATTGAATACCAGCGATGAATCTATCCGTTGAGTCACAAATCCTTCGGTTGATTTTGACATTTAAAGGGGTATATACCTTTCCAATATAAATTGCGAGTAATAATAGAATAATGAAAACTCGAAGAAAACGAGTCTCGAACTCAAGACATCGTGAATACCAGCGATGAATCTATCCAATGAGCCATAAATCCCTCGTTTGGTTTTGGTATTTAAACAGGTATATATAACTTTACAATATTAAATTGCGAGTAATAATAGAATAATGAAAACTCGAAGGAAACGAGTCTCGAACTCAAGACATCGTGAATACCAGCGATGAATCTATCAAATGAGCCATAAATCCCTCGGTTTATTATGGTATTTAAACCGAGTCTCGAACTCAAGATATTTTGAACACCGGCGATGAATCTATCCATTGAGCCACAAATTCCTCGTTTGAATCTGGGATTTGAACAGGTATATACCTTTCCAATATTAATTGCGAGAAATAATAGAATAATGAAAACTCGACGGAATCGAATCTCGAACTCAAGACATCCTGAATACCAGGGATGAATCTATCCATTGAGCCACAATTCCCCTCGATTGATTTTGGGATTTAAACAGGTATATATACCTTTTCAATATTAATTGCGATTAATAATAGAATAATGAAAAATCCTACGGACGGGAGTCACGAACTGAAGACATCTTGAATACCAGCGATGAATATATCAATTGAGCCACATATTCCTCGATTGGTTCAGGGATTTAAACAGGTATATACCATTCCAAATTAAATTGCGAGTAATAATAGAATAATGAAAACGCGAATCTATCTATTGAGCAACAAATTTCGCGGTTGATTTTGCTATTTAAACAGGTATACACCTTTCCAAATTAAATTGCGATTAATAATAGAATAATGAAAACCCTACGGACGGGAGTCTCGAACTGAAGACATCTTGAATACCAGCGATGAATCTATCCATTGAGCTTCAAATTTCTCGATTGAATCTGGGATTTTAAACAGGTATATACCTTTCCAAATTAAATTGCGAGTAATAATAGAATAATGAAAACGCGACGGAACCGAGTCTCGAAGTGAAGACATCTTGAATACCAGCGATGAATCTATCCATTGAGCCCACAAATCCCTCGTTTGAATATTTTGTATTTAAACAGGTATATATGTCTTTCCAATATTAATTGCGAGTAATAATAGAATAATGAAAACGAGACGGAACCGAGTCTCGAACTCAAGACATCTTGAATACCGGAGATGAATCCATCCATTGAGTCATATATCTCTCGATTGTATTTGGGAATTTAAACAGGTATATACCTTTCCAATATTAATTGCATGTAATAATATAATAATTAAAAAGTCGACTTACCCGAATCTGAAACTCAAGACATCTTGGGTACCAGCGATGAATCTATCCATTGAGCGACAAATTTCTCGGATGATTTTGCTATTTAAACATGTATACACCTTTCCAAATTAAATTGCGAGTAATATAGAATAATGAAAATCCTACGGACGGGAGTCCCGAACTGAAGACATCTTGAATACCAGCGATGAATCTATCCTTTGAGCCACAAATTCCTCGATTTATTCAGGGATTAAAACAGGTATATATACCTTTTCAATATTAATTGCGAATAATAATATAATAATGAAAACTCGACTTAACCGAGTCTCGATTTCAAGACACATTGAATACCAGCGATGAAATCTATCCGTTGAGTCACAAATCCTTCGGTTGATTTTGACATTTAAAGGGGTATATACCTTTCCAATATAAAATTGCGAGTAATAATAGAATAATGAAAAACTCGAAGAAAAACGAGTCTCGAACTCAAGACATCGTGAATACCAGCGATGAATCTATCCAATGAGCCATAAATCCCTCGTTTGGTTTTGGTATTTAAACAGGTATATATAACTTTTACAATATTAATTGCGAGTAATAATAGAATAATGAAAACTCGGAGGAACCGAGTCTCGAACTCAAGACATCGTGAATACCAGCGATGAATCTATCAAATGAGCCATAAATCCCTCGGTTTATTATGGTATTTTAAACCGAGTCTCGAACTCAAGATATTTTGAACACCGGCGATGAATCTATCCATTGAGCCACAAATTCCTCGTTTGAATCTGGGATTTGAACAGGTATATACCTTTCCAATATTAATTGCGAGAAATAATAGAATAATGAAAACTCGATGGAATCGAATCTCGAACTCAAGACATCTTGAATACCAGGGATGAATCTATCCATTGAGCCACAATTCCCTCGATTGATTTTGGGATTTAAAACAGGTATATATACCTTTTCAATATTAATTGCGATTATTAATAGAATAATGAAAATCCTACGGACGGGAGTCACGAACTGAAGACATCTTGAATACCAGCGATGAATATAATCAATTGAGCCACATATTCCCGATTGGTTCAGGGATTTAAACAGGTATATACCATTCCAAATTAAATTGCGAGTAATAATAGAATAATGAAAACGCGAATCTATCTATTGAGCAACAAATTTCGCGGTTGATTTTGCTATTTTAAACAGGTATACACCTTTCCAAATTAAATTGCGATTAATAATAGAATAATGAAAACCCTACGGACGGGGAGTCTCGAACTGAAGACATCTTGAATACCAGCGATGAATCTATCCATTGAGCTTCAAATTTCTCGATTGAATCTGGGATTTAAACAGGTATATACCTTTCCAAATTAAATTGCGAGTAATAAATAGAATAATGAAAACGCGACGGAACCGAGTCTCGAACTGAAGACATCTTGAATACCAGCGATGAATCTATCCATTGAGCCACAAATCCCTCGGTTTGAATATTTTTGTATTTAAACAGGTATATATGTCTTTCCAATATTAATTGCGAGTAATAATAGAATAATGAAAACGAGACGGAACCGAGTCTCGAACTCAAGACATCTTGAATACCGGAGATGAATCTATCCATTGAGTCATATATCTCTCGATTGTATTTGGGATTTAAACAGGTATATTCCTTTCCAATATTAATTGCATGTAATAATATAATAATTAAAAGTCGACTTACCCGAATCTGAAACTCAAGACATCTTGGGTACCAGCGATGAATCTATCCATTGAGCGACAAATTTCTCGGATGATTTTGCTATTTAAACATGTATACACCTTTCCAAATTAAATTGCGAGTAATAATAGAATAATGAAAATCCTACGGACGGGAGTCCCGAACTGAAGACATCTTGAATACCAGCGATGAATCTATCCTTTGAGCCACAAATTCCTCGATTTATTCAGGGATTAAAACAGGTATATATACCTTTCCAATATTAATGGCGAATAATAATATAATAATGAAAACTCGACTTAACCGAGTCTCGATTTCAAGAAACATTGAATACCAGCGATGAATCTATCCGTTGAGTCACAAATCCTTCGGTTGATTTTGACATTTAAAGGGGTATATACCTTTCCAATATAAATTGCGAGTAATAATAGAATAATGAAAACTCGAAGAAAACGAGTCACGAACTCAAGACATCGTGAATACCAGCGATGAATCTATCCAATGAGCCATAAATCCCTCGGTTTATTATGGTATTTAAACCGAGTCTCGAACTCAAGATATTTTGAACACCGGCGATGAATCTATCCATTGAGCCACAAATTCCTCGTTTGAATCTGGGATTTGAACAGGTATATGCCTTTCCAATATTAATTGCGAGAAATAATAGAATAATGAAAACTCGATGGAATCGAATCTCGAACTCAAGACATCTTGAATACCAGGGATGAATCTATCCATTGAGCCACAATTCCCTCGATTGATTTTGGGATTTAAACAGGTATATATACCTTTTCAATATTAATTGCGATTAATAATAGAATAATGAAAATCCTACGGACGGGAGTCACGAACTGAAGACATCTTGAATACCCGCGATGAATATATCAATTGAGCCACATATTCCTCGATTGGTTCAGGGATTTAAACAGGTATATACCATTCCAAATTAAATTGCGAGTAATAATAGAATAATGAAAACGCGAATCTATCTATTGAGCAACAAATTTCGCGGTTGATTTTGCTATTTAAACAGGTATACACCTTTCCAAATTAAATTGCGATTAATAATAGAATAATGAAAACCCTACGGACGGGAGTCTCGAACTGAAGACATCTTGAATACCAGCGATGAATCTATCCATTGAGCTTCAAATTTCTCGATTGAATCTGGGATTTTAAACAGGTATATACCTTTCAAAATTAAATTGCGAGTAATAATAGAATAATGAAAACGCGACGGAACCGAGTCTCGAACTGAAGACATCTTGAATACCAGCGATGAATCTCTCCATTGAGCCACAAATTCCTCGATTGAATCTGGGATTTAAACAGGTATATACCTTTCCAAATTAAATTGCGAGTAATAATAGAATAATGAAAACGCGACGGAACCGAGTCTCGAACTCAAGACATCTTGAATAAAAGCGATGAATCTATCCATTGAGCCACAATTCCATCGGTTTATTTTGGGATTTAAAGGGGTATATACCTTTCCAATATTAACTGCGAGTAATAATAGAATAATGAAAATTCGAGGGAACCGATTCTCGAACTCAAGACTTTTCGAATACCAGCGATGAATCCATCCATTGAGTCACAAATCGATCGGTTGACTTTTGTATTTTAAACAGGTATATATATCTTTTTCAATTTTAATTGCGAGTAATATTAGAATAATGAAAAACTCGACTGAACCGAGTCTCGAACTCAAGACATCTTATTAAAGCGACGAATCTATCCATTGAGCCACATATCTCTCGGTTGATTTTGCTATTTAAACAGGTATATACCTTTCCAATATAAATTACGAGTAATAATAGAATAATAAAAAACTCGACGGAACCGAGTATCGAACTTAAGTCATCTTGAATACCAGCGATGAGTCTATCCATTGAACCGTAAATCCCTCCATTGATTTTGGGATTTAAACAGGTATATATACCTTTCCAACATTTATTGCGATTAATAATAGAATAATGAAAACTCGATGGAACCGAGTCTCGAACTCAAGACATCTTGAATACCAGCGATGAATCTATCCATTGAGTCACAAATCCCTCCGCTGAATTTGTGATTTAAAAAGGTATATACTTTTCCGATATTAATTGTAATAATAGAATAATTAAAAGTCGACTTACCCGAATCTCAAACTCATGACATCATGGGTACCAGCGACAAATCTATCTATTGAGCCACAAATTTCGCGGTTGATTTTGCTATTTAAACAGGTTTACATTCCAAATTAAATTGCGAGTAATAATAGAATAATGAAAATCCTGCGGAGGGGAGTCTGGAACTGAAGACATCTTGAATACCAGCGATGAATCTATCCATTGAGCCTCAAATTCCTCAATTGAATCTGGGATTTAAACAGGTACATACCTTTCCTAATTGAATTGCGAGTAATAATAGAATAATGAAAACGCGACGCAACCGATTCTCGAACTGAAGACATCTTGAATGCCAGCGATGAATCTATCCATTGAGCCTCAAATTCCTCGTTTGAATCTGGGATTTAAACAGGTATATACCTTCTCAAATTAAGTTGCGAGTAATAATATAATAATGAAAACGCGACGGAACCGAGTCTCAAACTCAAGACATATTGAATACCAGCGATGAATCTATCAATTGAGCCACAATTCCCTCGGTTGATTTTGGGATTTAAAGGGGTATATACCTTTCCAATATTAAATGCGAGTAATAATATAATAATAAAAATTCGACGGAACAGAGCCTCGAACTCAAGACATCTTGATTACCAGCGATGAATCTATCCATTGAGCCACAAATCACTCTGTTGATTTTTCAATTTAAAGGGGTATATACCTTTCCAATAAAAATTGCGAGTAATAATAGAATAATGAAAATTCGAGGGAACCGATTCTCGAACTCAAGACTTTTCGAATACCAGCGATGAATCCATCCATTGAGTCACAAATCGATCGGTTGACTTTTGTATTTAAACAGGTATATATATCTTTTCAATTTTAATTGCGAGTAATATTAGAATAATGAAAACTCGACTGAACCGAGTCTCGAACTCAAGACATCTTATTAAAGCGACGAATCTATCCATTGAGCCACATATCTCTCGGTTGATTTTGCTATTTAAACAGGTATATACCTTTCCAATATAAATTACGAGTAATAATAGAATAATAAAAACTCGACGGAACCGAGTATCGAACTTAAGTCATCTTGAATACCAGCGATGAGTCTATCCATTGAACCGTAAATCCCTCCATTGATTTTGGGATTTAAACAGGTATATATACCTTTCCAACATTTATTGCGATTAATAATAGAATAATGAAAACTCGATGGAACCGAGTCTCGAACTCAAGACATCTTGAATACCAGCGATGAATCTATCCATTGAGTCACAAATCCCTCCGCTGAATTTGTGATTTAAAAAGGTATATACTTTTCCGATATTAATTGTAATAATAGAATAATTAAAAGTCGACTTACCCGAATCTCAAACTCATGACATCATGGGTACCAGCGACAAATCTATCTATTGAGCCACAAATTTCGCGGTTGATTTTGCTATTTAAACAGGTTTACATTCCAAATTAAATTGCGAGTAATAATAGAATAATGAAAATCCTGCGGAGGGGAGTCTGGAACTGAAGACATCTTGAATACCAGCGATGAATCTATCCATTGAGCCTCAAATTCCTCAATTGAATCTGGGATTTAAACAGGTACATACCTTTCCTAATTGAATTGCGAGTAATAATAGAATAATGAAAACGCGACGCAACCGATTCTCGAACTGAAGACATCTTGAATGCCAGCGATGAATCTATCCATTGAGCCTCAAATTCCTCGTTTGAATCTGGGATTTAAACAGGTATATACCTTCTCAAATTAAGTTGCGAGTAATAATATAATAATGAAAACGCGACGGAACCGAGTCTCAAACTCAAGACATATTGAATACCAGCGATGAATCTATCAATTGAGCCACAATTCCCTCGGTTGATTTTGGGATTTAAAGGGGTATATACCTTTCCAATATTAAATGCGAGTAATAATATAATAATAAAAATTCGACGGAACAGAGCCTCGAACTCAAGACATCTTGATTACCAGCGATGAATCTATCCATTGAGCCACAAATCACTCTGTTGATTTTTCAATTTAAAGGGGTATATACCTTTCCAATAAAAATTGCGAGTAATAATAGAATAATGAAAATGCGACGTAACCGAGTCTCGAACTCAAGACTTTTTGAATACCAGCGATGAATCCATCCATTGAGTCACAAATCCCTCGGTTGACTTTTGTATTTAAACAGGTATATGTATCTTTCCAATATTAATTGCGAGTAATATTAGAATAATGAAAACTCGACTGAACCGAGTCTCGAACTCAAGACAGCCTGAATACCAGCGATGAAACTATCCATTGAGCCAGAAATCCCTTTATCGAATTTGGGATTTAAACAGGTATATATACTTTTCCAATATTAATTACGAGAAATAATAGAATAATGAAAATTCGACGTAACCGAGCCTCGAAATCAAGAAATCTTGAATACCAGCGATGAATCTATCCATTGAGCCACAAATCCCTTGGATGATTTTGTTATATAAACAGGTATATATAACTTTAAAATATTAATTGCGAGTAATAATAGAATTAGGAAAACGAGACGGAACCGAGTCTCGAACTCAAGACTTCCTGAATAACGGCGATGAATCTATCCATTGAGCCACATATCTCTTGTGTGATTTTGGGATTTAAACAGGTATATACCTTTCCAATTTTAATTGCGAGTAATAATAGAATAATTAAAAGTCGACTTACCCGAATCTGAAACTCAAGACATCTTGGGTACCAGCGATGAATCAATCCATTGAGCCACAAATTTCTCGGATAATTTTGCTATTTAAACAGGTTTATATTCAAAATTAAATTGCGAGTAATAATAGAATAATGAAAATCCTACGGAGGGGAGTCTCGAACTGGAGACATCTTGAATACCAGCGATGAATCTATCCACTGAGCCTCAAATTCTTCGATCGATTCTGGGATTTAAACAGGGATATATACCTTTCCAATATTAATTGCGATTAATATTATAATAATGAAAACTCGACTTAACCGAGTCTCGAACTCAAAACACATTAAATACCAGCGATGAATCTATCCATTGAGTCACAAATCCATCGGTTGATTTTGCAATTTAAAGGCTTATGTACCTTTCCAATATAAATTGCGAGTAATAATAGAATAATGAAAACTCGAAGGAACCGAGTCTTGAACTCAAGACATCGTGAATACCAGCGATGAATCTATCCAATGAGCCATAAATCCCTCGGTTGATTATGGTATTTAAACCGAGTCTCGAACTCAAGACGTTTTGAACACCGGCGATGAATCTATCCATTGAGCCACAAATTCCTCGTTTGAATCTGGGATTTGAACAGGTATATACCTTTCCAATATTAATTGCGAGAAATAATAGAATAATGAAAACTCGACGGAATCGAATCTCGAACTCAAGACATCTTGAATACCAGGGATGAATCTATCCATTGAGCCACAATTCCCTCGATTGATTTTGGGATTTAAACAGGTATATATACCTTTTCAATATTAATTGCGATTAATAATAGAATAATGAAAATCCTACGGACGGGAGTCACGAACTGAAGACATCTTGAATACCAGCGATGAATATATCAATTGAGCCATATATTCCTCGATTGGTTCAAGGATTTAAACAGGTATATACCATTCCAAATTAAATTGCGAGTAATAATAGAATAATGAAAACGCGACGGAACCGAGTCTCGAACTCAAGACTTCTTGAATACCAACGATGAATCTATCTATTGAGCCACAAATTTCGCGGTTGATTTTGCTATTTAAACAGGTATACACCTTTCCAAATTAAATTGCGATTAATAATAGAATAATGAAAACCCTACGGACGGGAGTCTCGAACTGAAGACATCTTGAATACCATCGATGAATCTATCCATTGAGCTTCAAATTTCTCGATTGAATCTGGGATTTAAATAGGTATATACCTTTCCAAATTAAATTGCGAGTAATAATAGAATAATGAAAACGCGACGGAACCGAGTCTCGAACTGAAGACATCTTGAATACCAGCGATGAATCTATCCATTGAGCCACAAATTCCTCGATTGAATCTGGGATTTAAACAGGTATATACCTTTCCAAATTAAATTGCGAGTAATAATAGAAAAATGAAAACGCGACGGAACGGAGTCTCGAACTCATGACATCTTGAATACCAGCGATGAATCTATCCATTGAGCCACAATTCCCTCGGTTGATTTTGGGATTTAAAGGGGTATATACCTTTCCAATATTAACTGCGAGTAATAATAGAATAATTAAAATTCGACGGAACCGAGTCTCGAACTCAAGACTTTTCCAATACCAGCGATGAATCCATCCATTGAGTCACAAATCCCTCGGTTGACTTTTGTATTTAAACAGGTATATATGTCTTTCCAATATTAATTGCGAGTAATAATAGAATTATGAAAACGAGACGGAACCGAGTCTCGAACTCAAGACATCTTGAATACCGGAGATGAATCTATCCATTGAGTCACATATCGCACGATTGTATTTGGGATTTAAACAGGTATATACCTTTCCAATATTAATTGCATGTAATAATATAATAATTAAAAGTCGACTTATCCGAATCTGAAACTCATGACATCTTTGGTACCAGCGATGAATCTATCCATTGAGCGACAAATTTCTCGGATGATTTTGCTATTTAAACATGTATACACCTTTCCAAATTAAATTGCGAGTAATAATAGAATAATGAAAATCCTACGGACGGGAGTCCCGAACTGACGACATCTTGAATACCAGCGATGAATCTATCCTTTGAGCCACAAATTCCTCGATTGATTCAGGGATTAAAACAGGTATATATACCTTTCCAATATTAATTGCGAATAATAATATAATAATGAAAACTCGACTTACCAGAGTCTCGAACTCAAGACACATTGAATACCAGCGATGAATCTATCCATTGAGTCACAAATCCCTCGCTTGATTTTGCAATTTAAAGGGGTATATACCTTTCCAATATAAATTGCGAGTAATAATAGAATAATGAAAACTCGAAGGAAACGAGTCTCGAACTCAAGACATCGTGAATACCAGCGATGAATCTATCCAATGAGCCATAAATCCCTCGGTTGATTATGGTATTTAAACCGAGTCTCGAACTCAAGACATTTTGAACACCGGCGATGAATCTATCCATTGAGCCACAAATTCCTCGTTTGAAACTGGGATTTGAACAGGTATATACCTTTCCAATATTAATTGCGAGAAATAATAGAATAATGAAAACACGACGGAATCGAATCTCGAACTCAAGACCTCTTGAATACCAGGGATGAATCTATCCATTGAGCCACAATTCCCTCAATTGATTTTGGGATTTAAACAGGTATATATACCTTTTCAATATTAATTGCGATTAATAATAGAATAATGAAAATCCTACGGACGGGAGTCACGAACTGAAGACATCTTGAATACCAGTCATGAATATATCAATTGAGCCACATATTCCTCGATTGGTTCAGGGATTTAAACAGGTATATACAATTCCAAATTAAATTGAGAGTAATAATAGAATAATGAAAACGCGAATCTATCTATTGAGCCACAAATTTCGCGGTTGATTTTGCTATTTAAACAGGTATACACCTTTCCAAATTAAATTGCGATTAATAATAGCATAATGAAAACCGTACGGACGGGAGTCTCGAACTGAAGACATCTTGAATACCAGCGATGAATCTATCCATTGAGCTTCAAATTTCTCGATTGAATCTGGGATTTAAACAGGTATATACCTTTCCAAATTAAATTGCGAGTAATAATAGAATAATGAAAACGCGACGGAACCGAGTCTCGAACCGAAGACATCTTGAATACCAGGGATGAATCTATCCATTGAGCCACAAATTCCTCGATTGAATCTGGGATTTAAACAGGTATATATACCTTTCCAATATAAATTGTGAGTAATAATAGAATAATGAAAACTCGAAGGAAACGAGTCTCGAACTCAAGACATCGTGAATACCAGCGATGAATCTATCCAATGAGCCAACCCTCGTTTGGTTTTGGTATTTAAACAGGTATATATAACTTTGCAATGTTAATTGCGAGTAATAATAGAATAATGAAAACTCGAAGGAACCGAGTTTCGAACTCAAGACTTCGTGAATACCAGCGATGAATCTATCCAATGAGCCATAAATCCCTCGGTTGATTGTGGTATTTAAACCGAGTCTCGAACTCAAGACATTTTGAACACCGGCGATGAATCTATCCATTGAGCCACAAATTCCTCGTTTGAATCTGGGATTTGAACAGGTATATACCTTTCCAATATTAATTGCGAGAAATAATAGAATAATGAAAACACGACGGAATCGAATCTCGAACTCATGACATCTTGAATACCAGGGATGAATCTATCCATTGAGCCACAATTCCCTCGATTGATTTTGGGATTTAAACAGGTATATATACCTTTTCAATATTAATTGCGATTAATAATAGAATAATGAAAATCCTACGGACGGGAGTCACGAACTGAAGACATCTTGAATACCAGTGATGAATATATCAATTGAGCCACATATTCCTCGATTGGTTCAGGGATTTAAACAGGTATATACAATTCCAAATTAAATTGAGAGTAATAATAGAATAATGAAAACACGAATCTATCTATTGAGCCACAAATTTCGCGGTTGATTTTGCTATTTAAACAGGTATACACCTTTCCAAATTAAATTGCGATTAATAATAGCATAATGAAAACCGTACGGACGGGAGTCTCGAACTGAAGACATCTTGAATACCAGCGATGAATCTATCCATTGAGCTTCAAATTTCTCGATTGAATCTGGGATTTAAACAGGTATATACCTTTCCAAATTAAATTGCGAGTAATAATAGAATAATGAAAACGCGACGGAACCGAGTCTCGAACTGAAGACATCTTGAATACCAGCGATGAATCTATCCATTGAGCCACAATTCCCTCGGTTGATTTTGGAATTTAAAGGGGTATATACCTTTCCAATATTAACTGCGAGTAATAATAGAATAATGAAAATTCGACGGAACCGAGTCTCGAACTCAAGACTTTTCGAATACCAGCGATGAATCCATCCATTGAGTCACAAATCCCTCGGTTTGAATTTTGTATTTAAACAGGTATATATGTCTTTCCAATATTAATTGCGAGTAATAATAGAATAATGAAAACGAGACGGAACCGAGTCTCGAACTCAAGACATCTTGAATACCGGAGATGAATCTATCCATTGAGCTTCAAATTTCTCGATTGAATCTGGGATTTAAACAGGTATATACCTTTCCAAATTAAATTGCGAGTAATAATAGAATAATGAAAACTCGACTTAACCGAGTCTCGAACTCAAGACACATTGAATACCAGCGATGAATCTATCCGTTGAGTCACAAATCCCTCGGTTGATTTTGCAATTTAAAGGGGTATATACCTTTCCAATATAAATTGCGAGTAATAATAGAATAATGAAAACTCGAAGAAAACGAGTCTCGAACTCAAGACATCGTGAATACCAGCGATGAATCTATCCAATGAGCCATAAATCCCTCGTTTGGTTTTGGTATTTAAACAGGTATATATAACTTTACAATATTAATTGCGAGTAATAATAGAATAATGAAAACTCGAAGGAACCGAGTCTCGAACTCAAGACATCGTGAATACCAGCGATGAATCTATCCAATGAGCCATAAATCCCTCGGTTTATTATGGTATTTAAACCGAGTCTCGAACTCAAGAAATTTTGAACACCGGCGATGAATCTATCCATTGAGCCACAAATTCCTCGTTTGAATCTGGGATTTGAACAGGTATATACCTTTCCAATATTAATTGCGAGAAATATTAGAATAATTAAAACTCGACGGAATCGAATCTCGAACTCAAGACATCTTGAATACCAGGGATGAATCTATCCATTGAGGCACAATTCCCTCGATTGATTTTGGGATTTGAACAGGTATATATACCTTTTCAATATTAATTGCGATTAATAATGAAATAATGAAAATCCTACGGACGGGAGTCACGAACTGAAGACATCTTGAATACCAGCGATGAATATATCAATTGAGCCACATATTCCTCGATTGGTTCAGGGATTTAAAACAGGTATATACCATTCCAAAATTAAATTGCGAGTAATAATAGAATAATGAAAACGCGAATCTATCTATTGAGCAAACAAATTTCGCGGTTGATTTTGCTATTTAAACAGGTATACACCTTTCCAAATTAAATTGCGATTAATAATAGAATAATAAAAACCCTACGGACGGGAGTCTCGAACTGAAGACATCTTGAATACCAGCGATGAATCTATCCATTGTGCTTCAAATTTCTCGATTGAATCTGGGATTTAAACAGGGTATATACCTTTCCAAATTAAATTGCGAGTAATAATAGAATAATGAAAACGCGACGGAAACCGAGTCTCGAACTGAAGACATCTTGAATACCAGCGATGAATCTATCCATTGAGCCACAAATCCCTCGGTTTGAATATTTTGTATTTAAACAGGTATATATGTCTTTCCAATATTAATTGCGAGTAAAAATAGAATAATGAAAACGAGACGGAACCGAGTCTCGAACTCAAGACATCTTGAATACCGGAGATGAATCTATCCATTGAGTCATATATCTCTCGATTGTATTTGGGATTTAAACAGGTATATACCTTTCCAATATTAATTGCATGTAATAATATAATAATTAAAAGTCGACTTACCCGAATCTGAAACTCAAGACATCTTGGGTACCAGCGATGAATCTATCCATTGAGCGACAAATTTCTCGGATGATTTTGCTATTTAAACATGTATACACCTTTCCAAATTAAATTGCGAGTAATAATAGAATAATGAAAATCCTACGGACGGGAGTCCCGAACTGAAGACATCTTGAATACCAGCGATGAATCTATCCTTTGAGCCACAAATTCCTCGATTTATTCAGGGATTAAAACAGGTATATATACCTTTCCAATATTAATTGCGAATAATAATATAATAATGAAAACTCGACTTAACCGAGTCTCGATTTCAAGACACATTGAATACCAGCGATGAATCTATCCGTTGAGTCACAAATCCTTCGGTTGATTTTGACATTTAAAGGGGTATATACCTTTCCAATATAAATTGCGAGTAATAATAGAATAATGAAAACTCGAAGAAAAACGAGTCTCGAACTCAAGACATCGTGAATACCAGCGATGAATCTATCCAATGAGCCATAAATCCCTCGTTTGGTTTTGGTATTTAAACAGGTATATATAACTTTACAATATTAATTGCGAGTAATAATAGAATAATGAAAACTCGAAGGAACCGAGTCTCGAACTCAAGACATCGTGAATACCAGCGATGAATCTATCAAATGAGCCATAAATCCCTCGGTTTATTATGGTATTTAAACCGAGTCTCGAACTCAAGATATTTTGAACACCGGCGATGAATCTATCCATTGAGCCACAAATTCCTCGTTTGAATCTGGGATTTGAACAGGTATATACCTTTCCAATATTAATTGCGAGAAATAATAGAATAATGAAAACTCGACGGAATCGAATCTCGAACTCAAGACATCTTGAATACCAGGGATGAATCTATCCATTGAGCCACAATTCCCTCGATTGATTTTGGGATTTAAACACGTATATATACCTTTTCAATATTAATTGCGATTAATAATAGAATAATGAAAATCCTACGGACGGGAGTCACGAACTGAAGACATCTTGAATACCAGCGATGAATATATCAATTGAGCCACATATTCCTCGATTGGTTCAGGGATTTAAACAGGTATATACCATTCCAAATTAAATTGCGAGTAATAATAGAATAATGAAAACGCGAATCTATCTATTGAGCAACAAATTTTGCGGTTGATTTTGCTATTTAAACAGGTATACACCTTTCCAAATTAAATTGCGATTAATAATAGAATAATGAAAACCCTACGGACGGGAGTCTCGAACTGAAGACATCTTGAATACCAGCGATGAATCTATCCATTGAGCTTCAAATTTCTCGATTGAATCTGGGATTTAAACAGGTATATACCTTTCCAAATTAAATTGCGAGTAATAATAGAATAATGAAAACGCGACGGAACCGAGTCTCGAAGTGAAGACATCTTGAATACCAGCGATGAATCTATCCATTGAGCCACAAATCCCTCGGTTTGAATATTTTGTATTTAAACAGGTATATATGTCTTTCCAATATTAATTGCGAGTAATAATAGAATAATGAAAACGAGACGGAACCGAGTCTCGAACTCAAGACATCTTGAATACCGGAGATGAATCTATCCATTGAGTCATATATCTCTCGATTGTATTTGGGAATTAAACAGGTATATACCTTTCCAATATTAATTGCATGTAATAATATAATAATTAAAAGTCGACTTACCCGAATCTGAAACTCAAGACATCTTGGGTACCAGCGATGAATCTATCCATTGAGCGACAAATTTCTCGGATGATTTTGCTATTTAAACATGTATACACCTTTCCAAATTAAATTGCGAGTAATAATAGAATAATGAAAATCCTACGGACGGGAGTCCCGAACTGAAGACATCTTGAATACCAGCGATAAATCTATCCTTTGAGCCACAAATTCCTCGATTTATTCAGGGATTAAAACAGGTATATATACCTTTCCAATATTAATTGCGAATAATAATATAATAATGAAAACTCGACTTAACCGAGTCTCGATTTCAAGACACATTGAATACCAGCGATGAATCTATCCGTTGAGTCACAAATCCTTCGGTTGATTTTGACATTTAAAGGGGTATATACCTTTCCAATATAAATTGCGAGTAATAATAGAATAATGAAAACTCGAAGAAAACGAGTCTCGAACTCAAGACATCGTGAATACCAGCGATGAATCTATCCAATGAGCCATAAATCCCTCGTTTGGTTTTGGTATTTAAACAGGTATATATAACTTTACAATATTAATTGCGAGTAATAATAGAATAATGAAAACTCGGAGGAACCGAGTCTCGAACTCAAGACATCGTGAATACCAGCGATGAATCTATCAAATGAGCCATAAATCCCTCGGTTTATTATGGTATTTAAAAACCGAGTCTCGAACTCAAGATATTTTGAACACCGGCGATGAATCTATCCATTGAGCCACAAATTCCTCGTTTGAATCTGGGATTTGAACAGGTATATACCTTTCCAATATTAATTGCGAGAAATAATAGAATAATGAAAACTCGATGGAATCGAATCTCGAACTCAAGACATCTTGAATACCAGGGATGAATCTATCCATTGAGCCACAATTCCCTCGATTGATTTTGGGATTTAAACAGGTATATATACCTTTTCAATATTAATTGCGATTAATAATAGAATAATGAAAATCCTACGGACGGGAGTCACGAACTGAAGACATCTTGAATACCAGCGATGAATATATCAATTGAGCCACATATTCCTCGATTGGTTCAGGGATTTAAACAGGTATATACCATTCCAAAATTAAATTGCGAGTAATAATAGAATAATGAAAACGCGAATCTATCTATTGAGCAACAAATTTCGCGGTTGATTTTGCTATTTAAACAGGTATACACTTTTCCAAATTAAATTGCGATTAATAATAGAATAATGAAAACCCTACGGACGGGAGTCTCGAACTGAAGACATCTTGAATACCAGCGATGAATCTATCCATTGAGCTTCAAATTTCTCGATTGAATCTGGGATTTAAACAGGTATATACCTTTCCAAATTAAATTGCGAGTAATAATAGAATAATGAAAACGCGACGGAACCGAGTCTCGAACTGAAGACATCTTGAATACCAGCGATGAATCTATCCATTGAGCCACAAATCCCTCGGTTTGAATATTTTGTATTTAAACAGGTATATATGTCTTTCCAATATTAATTGCGAGTAATAATAGAATAATGAAAACGAGACGGAACCGAGTCTCGAACTCAAGACATCTTGAATACCGGAGATGAATCTATCCATTGAGTCATATATCTCTCGATTGTATTTGGGATTTAAACAGGTATATTCCTTTCCAATATTAATTGCATGTAATAATATAATAATTAAAAGTCGACTTACCCGAATCTGAAACTCAAGACATCTTGGGTACCAGCGATGAATCTATCCATTGAGCGACAAATTTCTCGGATGATTTTGCTATTTAAACATGTATACACCTTTCCAAATTAAATTGCGAGTAATAATAGAATAATGAAAATCCTACGGACGGGAGTCCCGAACTGAAGACATCTTGAATACCAGCGATGAATCTATCATTTGAGCCACAAATTCCTCGGTTTATTCAGGGATTAAAACAGGTATATATACCTTTCCAATATTAATTGCGAATAATAATATAATAATGAAAACTCGACTTAACCGAGTCTCGAACTCAAGACACATTGAATACCAGCGATGAATCTATCCGTTAAGTCACAAATCCCTCGGTTGATTTTGCAATTTAAAGGGGTATATACCTTTCCTATATAAATTGCGAGTAATAATAGAATAATGAAAACTCCAAGAAAACGAGTCTCGAACTCAAGACATCGTGAATACCAGCGATGAATCTATCCAATGAGCCATAAATCCCTCGTTTGGTTTTGGTATTTAAACAGGTATATATAACTTTACAATATTAATTGCGAGTAATAATAGAATAATGAAAACTCGAAAGAACCGAGTCTTGAACTCAAGACATCGTGAATACCAGCGATGAATCTATCAAATGACCCATAAATCCCTCGGTTTATTATGGTATTTAAACCGAGTCTCGAACTCAAGATATTTTGAACACCGGCGATGAATCTATCCATTGAGCCACAAATTCCTCGTTTGAATCTGGGATTTGAACAGGTATATACCTTTCCAATATTAATTGCGAGAAATAATAGAATAATGAAAACTCGACGGAATCGAATCTCGAACTCAAGACATCTTGAATACCAGGGATGAATCTATCCATTGAGCCACAATTCCCTCGATTGATTTTGGGATTTAAACAGGTATATATACCTTTTCAATATTAATTGCGATTAATAATAGAATAATGAAAATCCTACGGACGGGAGTCACGAACTGAAGACATCTTGAATACCAGCGATGAATATATCAATTGAGCCACATATTCCTCGATTGGTTCAGGGATTTAAACAGGTATATACCATTCCAAATTAAATTGCGAGTAATAATAGAATAATGAAAACGCGAATCTATCTATTGAGCAACAAATTTCGCGGTTGATTTTGCTATTTAAACAGGTATACACCTTTCCAAATTAAATTGCGATTAATAATAGAATAATGAAAACCCTACGGACGGGAGTCTCGAACTGAAGACATCTTGAATACCAGCGATGAATCTATCCATTGAGCTTCAAATTTCTCGATTGAATCTGGGATTTAAACAGGTATATACCTTTCCAAATTAAATTGCGAGTAATAATAGAATAATGAAAATGCGACGGAACCGAATCTCGAACTGAAGACATCTTGAATACCAGCGATGAATCTATCCATTGAGCCACAAATTCCTCGATTGAATCTGGGATTTAAACAGGTATAAACCTTTCCAAATTAAATTGCGAGAAATAATAGAATAATGAAAATGCGACGGAACCGAGTCTCGAACTCAAGACATCTTGAATACAAGCGATGAATCTATCCATTGAGCGACAATTCCCTCGGTTGATTTTGGGATTTAAAGGGGTATATACCTTTCCAATATTAACTGCGAGTAATAATAGAATAATGAAAATTCGACGGAACCGAGTCTCGAACTCAAGACTTTTCGAATACCAGCGATGAACCCATCCATTGAGTCACAAATCCCTTGGTTGACTTTTGTATTTAAACAGGTATATATGTCTTTCCAATATTAATTGTGAGTAATAATAGAATAATAAAATCTTGACTGAACCGTTTCTCGAACTCAAGACATCTTGAATACCAGCGATGAATCTATCCATTGAGTCACAAATCCCTCGGTTGATTTTGCAATTTAAAGGGGTATATACCTTTCCAATATAAATTGCGAGTAATAATAGAATAATGAAAACTCGAAGGAAACGAGTCTCGAACTCAAGACATCGTGAATACCAGCGATGAATCTATCTAATGAGCCATAAATCCCTCGTTTGGTTTTGGTATTTAAACAGGTATATATAACTTTACAATATTAATTGCGAGTAATAACAGAATAATGAAAACGAGACGGAACCGAGTCTCGAACTCAAGACATTTTGATGAATCTATTCATTGAGCCACATATCTCTCGGTTGATTTTGGGATTTAAACAGGTATATACCTTTCCAATATTAATTTCGAGAAATAATAAAATAATGAAAACTCGACGGAATCGAATCTCGAACTCAAGACATCTTGAATACCAACGATGAATCTATCCATTGAGCCACAATTCCCTCGATTGATTTTGGGATTTAAACAGGTATATATACCTTTTCAATATTATTTGCGATTAATAATAGAATAAGGAAAACTCGACGAAACCGGTTCTCGAACTCAAGACATCTCGAATACCAGCGATTAATGTATCCATTGAGTCACAAATCCTTCCATTGAATTTGTGATTTAAAAAGGTATACACCTTTCCAAATTAAATTGCGATTAATAATAGAATAATGAAAATTCTACGGACGGGAGTCTCGAACTGAAGACATCTTGAATACCAGCGCTGAATATATCCATTGAGCCACATATTCCTCGATTGGTTCAGGGATTTAAGCAGGTATATACCTTTCCAAATTAAATTGCGAGTAATAATAGAATAATGAAAACGCGACAGAACCTAGTCTCGAACTCAAGACATCTTGAATACCAGCGTTGAATCTATCCATTGAACCAGGAATCAGTGGATGATTTTGGGATTTAAAGGGGTATATAACTTTCCAATATTAATTGCGAGTAATAATTGAATAATGAAAACTCGACGGAACCGAGTCTCGAACTTAAGTCTTCTTGAATACAAACGATGAGTCTATCCATTGAGCCATAAATCCCTCGGTTGATTTTGGAATTTAAACAGGTATATATATCTTTCCAATATTAATTGCGAGTAATAATAGAATAATAAAAACTCGACAGAACCGAGTATCGAACTTAAGTCATATTGAATACCGGCGACGAATCTATCCATTGAGCCACATATCTCTCGATTGATTTTGCAATTTAAACAGGTATATACCTTTCCAATATTAATTGCGAGTAATAATAGAACAATAAAAACGCGACGGAACCGAGTATCGAACTTAAGTCATCTTGAATACCAGCGATGAGTCTATCCATTGAACCATAAATCCCTCGATTGATTTAGGGATTTAAACAGGTATGTATACCTTTCCAACATTTATTGCGATTAATATTAGAATAATGAAAACTCGACGGAACCGAGTCTCGAATTCAAGACATCCTGAATACCAACGATGAATCTATCCATTGAGTCACAAATCCCTCCGCTGAATTTGTGATTTAAAAAGGTATATACTTTTCCACTATTAATTGCGAGTAATAATAGAATAATTAAAAGTCGACTTACCCGAATTTCAAACTCATGACATCATGGGTACCAGCGACGAATCTATCTATTGAGCCACAAATTTCGCGGTTGATTTTGCTATTTAAACAGGTTTACATTCCAAATTAAATTGCGAGTAATAATAGAATAATGAAAATCCTACGGACGGGAGTCTCGAACTGAAGACATCTTGAATACCAGCGATGAATCTATGCATGGAGCCTCAAATTCCTCGATTGAATCTTGGATTTAAACAGGTATAAACCTTATTAAATTAAATTGCGAGTAATAATAGAATAATGAAAACGCGACGAAACCGAGTCTCGAACTGAAGACATCTTGAATACCAGCCATGAATCTATCCATTGCGCCACAAATTCCTCGATTGAATCTGGGATTTAAACAGGTATATACCTTATCCAATTAAATTGCGAGTAATAATAGAATAATGAAAACGCGACGGAACCGAGTCTCGAACTCAAGACATCTTGAATAAAAGCGATGAATCTATCCATTGAGCCATAATTCCCTCGGTTGATTTTGGGTTTTAAAGGGGTATATACCTTTCCAATATTAACTGCGAGTAATAATATAATAATAAAAACTCGACGGAACAGAGCTTCGAACTCAAGACATCTTGAAAACCAGCGATGAATTTATCCATTGAGCCACAAATCACTCGGTTGATTTTCCAATTTAAAGGGGTATATGCATTTCCAATATAAATTGCGATTAATAATAGAATAATGAAATCTCGACTTAATCGAGTCTCGAACTCAAGACACATTGAATACCAGCGATGAATCTATCCATTGTGTCACAAATCCCTCGGTTGATTTTGCAATTTAAAGGGGTATATACCTTTCCAATATAAATTGCGAGTAATATTAGAATAATGAAAACTCGACTGAACCGAGTTTCGAACACAAGACATCTTGAATACCAGCGATGAATCTATCCATTGAGTCACAAATCCCTCCGCTGAATTTGTGATTTAAAAAGGTATATACTTTTCCAATATTAATTGCGAGTAATAATAGAATAATTAAAAGTCGACTTACCCGAATTTCAAACTCATGACATCATGGGTACCAGCAACGAATCTATCTATTGAGCCACAAATTTCGCGGTTGATTTTGCTATTTAAACAGGTTTATATTCCAAATTAAATTGCGAGTAATAATAGGATAATGGAAATCCTACGGACGGGAGTCTCGAACTGAAGACATCTTGAATACCAGCGATGAATCTATCCATTGAGCCTCAAATTCCTCGATTGAATCTTGGATTTAAACAGGTATATACCTTATCAAATTAAATTGCGAGTAATAATAGAATAATGAAAACGCGACGGAACTGAGTCTCGAACTGAAGACATCTTGAATACCAGCCATGAATCTATCCATTGTGCCTCAAATTCCTCGATTGAATCTGGGATTTAAACAGGTATATACTTTATCAAATTAAATTGCGAGTAATAATAGAATAATGAAAACGCGACGGAAACGAGTCTCGAACTCAAGATATCTTGAATTAAAGGCGATGAATCTATCCATTGAGCCACAATTCCCTCGTTGATTTTGTGATTTAAAGGGGTATATACCTTACCAATATTAACTGCGAGTAATAATATAATAATAAAAACTCGACGGAACAGAGCCTCGAACTCAAGACATCTTGAATACCAGCGATGAATTTATCCATTGAGCCACAAATCACTCGGTTGATTTTTCAATTTAAAGGGGTATATGCCTTTCCAATATAAATTGCGATTAATAATAGAATAATGAAAACCCGACTTAACCGAGTCTCGAACTCAAGACATCTTGAATACCAGCGATGAATCTATGCATTGAGCCACAAATCCCTCGGTTGATTTTGCAATTTAAACAGGTATATACCTTTCTAATATATATTGCGAGTAATAACAGAATAATGAAAACTCGACGGAACCGAGTCTCGAACTCAAGACATCTTGAATGCCAGCGATGAATCTATCCATTGAGACACAAATCCCTCGATTGATTTTGCAATTTAAAGTGGTATATAACTTTCCAATATAAATTGCGAGTAATGATAGAATAATGAATACTCGACGGAACCGAATCTCGAACTCAAGACATCTTGAATACCAGCGATGAATCTATCCATTGAGCCAGAAATGACTTCGTTGATTTTAGGATTTAAACAGGTATATATACCTTTCCAATATTAATTGCGAGGAATAATAGAATAATAAAAATTCGACTGAACCGAGTCTCGAACTCAAGACATCTTGAATACCAGCGATGAATCTATCCATTGAGACAAAAATCCCTCGGTTGATTTTGCAATTTAAAGGGGTATATACCTTTCCAATATAAATTGCGAGTAATATTAGAATAATGAATACTCGACGGAACCGAATCTCGAACTCAAGACATCTTGAATACCAGCGATGAATCTATCCATTGAGCCACAAATCCCTCGGTTGATTTTGCAATTTAAACAAGTATATACCTTTCCAATATAAATTGCGAGTAATAACAGAATAATGAAAACTCGGCGGAACCGAGTCTCGAACTGAAGACATCTTGAATACCAGCGATGAATCTATCCATTGAGACACAAATCCCTCGGTTGATTTTGCAATATAAAGTGGTATATACCTTTCCAATATAAATTGCGAGTAATGATAGAATAATGAATACTCGACGGAACCGAATCTCGAACTCAAGACATCTTGAATACCAGCGATGAATCTATCCATTGAGCCACAAATCCCTCGGTTGATTTTGCAATTCAAACAGGTATATACCTTTCCAATATAAATTGCGAGTAATAACCGAATAATGAAAACTCGACGGAACCGAGTCTCGAAGTCAAGACATCTTGAATAACAGCGATGAATCTATCCATTGAGCCACAAATCCCTTGCGATTAATAATAGAATAATAAAAACTCGACGTAATCGAGTCTCGAACTCAAGACATGTTGAATACCAGCGATGAATCTATCCATTGAGACACAAATCCCTCGGTTGATTTTGCAATTTAAAGTGGTATATACCTTTCCAATATAAATTGCGAGTAATGATAGAATAATGAACACTCGACGGAACCGAATCTCGAACTCAAGACATCTTGAATACCAGCGATGAATCTATCCATTGAGCCACAAATCCCTAGGTTGATTTTGCAATTTAAACAGGTATATAACCTTTCCAATATAAATTGCGAGTAATAACAGAATAATGAAAACTCGACGGAACCGAGTCTCGAAGTCAAGACATCTTGAATACCAGCGATGAATCTATCCATTGAGCCACAAATCCCTTGGTTGATTTTGCAATTTAAACAGGTATATACCTTTCCAATATAAATTGCGAGTGATAATAGAATAATGAAAACTCGACGGAGCAGAGCCACGAACTCAAGACATCTTGAATACCAGCGATGAATTTATCCATTGAGCCACAAATCACTCGGTTGATTTTCCAATTTAAAGGGGTATATGCCTTTCCGATATAAATTTCGATTAATAATAGAATAATGAAAACTCGACGTAATCGAGTCTCGAACTCAAGACACATTGAATACCAGCGATGAATCTATCCATTGAGTCTCAAATCCCTCGGTTGATTTTGCAATTTAAAGGGGTATATACCTTTCCAATATAAATTGCGAGTAATATTAGAATAATAAAAACTCGACTGAACCGAGTTTCGTACTCAAGACATCTTGAATACCAGCGATGAATCTATCCATTGAGTCACAAATCCCTCCGCTGAATTTGTGATTTAAAAAGGTATATACTTTTCCAATATTAATTACGAGTAATAATAGAATAATTAAAAGTCGACTTACCCGAATTTCAAACTCATGACATCATGGGTACCAGCGACGAATCTATCTATTGAGCTACAAATTTCGCGGTTGATTTTGCTATTTATACAGGTTTATATTCCAAATTAAATTGCGAGTAATAATAGAATAATGATAATCCTACGGACGGGAGTCTGTCTCGAACTGAAGACATCTTGAATACCAGCGATGAATCTATCCATTGAGCCTCAAATTCCTCGATTGAATCTTGGATTTAAACAGGTATATACCTTATCAAATTAAATTGTGAGTAATAATAGAATAATGAAAACGCAACGGAACCGAGTCTTGAACTGAAGACATCTTGAATACCAGCCATGAATCTATCCATTGTGCCTCAAATTTCTCGATTGAATCTGGGATTTAAACAGGTATATACCTTATCAAATTAAATTGCGAGTAATAATAGAATAATGAAAACGCGACGGAACCGAGTCTCGAACTCAAGACATCTTGAATTAAAGGCGATGAATCTATCCATTGAGCCACAATTTCCTCGGTTGATTTTGGGATTTAAAGCGGTATAAACCTTTCCAATATTAACTGCGAGTAATAATATAATAATAAAAACTCGATGGAACAGAGCCTCGAACTCAAGACATCTTGAATACCAGCGATGAATTTATCCATTGAGCCACAAATCACTCGGTTGATTTTTCAATTTAAAGGGGTATATGCTTTTCCAATATAAATTGCGATTAATAATAGAATAATGAAAACTCGACTTAACCGAGTCTCGAACTCAAGACACATTGAATACCAGCGATGAATCTATCTATTGAGCCAGAAATGACTTCGTTGATTTTAGGATTTAAACAGGTATGTATACCTTTCCAATACTAATTGCGAGGAATAATAGGATAATGAAAACTCGACTGAACCGAGTCTCGAACTCAAGACATCTTGAAAACCAGCGATGAATCTATCCATTGAGACACAAATCCCTCGGTTGATTTTGCAATTTAAAGGGGTATATATACTTTTTTAATATAAATTGCGAGTAATATTAGAATATTGAATACTCGACGGAACCGAATCTCGAACTCAAGACATCTCGAATACCAGCGATGAATCTATCCATTGAGCCACAAATCCCTCGGTTGATTTTGCAATTTAAACAGGTATATACCTTTCTAATATAAATTGCGAGTAATAACAGAATAATGAAAACTCGACGGAAAAGAGTCTCGAACTCAAGACATCTTGAATACCAGCGATGAATCTATCCATTGAGACACAAATCCCTCGGTTGATTTTGCAATTTAAAGTGGTATATACCTTTCCAATATAAATTGCGAGTAATGATAGAATAATGAATACTCGACGGAACCGAATCTCGAACTCAAGACATCTTGAATACCAGCGATGAATCTATCCATTGAGCCAGAAATGACTTCGTTGATTTTAGGATTTAAACAGGTATATATACCTTTCCAATATTAATTGCGAGGAATAATAGAATAATGAAAACTCGACTGAACCGAGTCTCGAACTCAAGACATCTTGAATACCAGCGATGAATCTATCCATTGAGACAAAAATCCCTCGGTTGATTTTGCAATTTAAAGGGGTATATACATTTCCAATATAAATTGCGAGTAATATTAGAATAATGAATACTCGACGGAACCGAATCTCGAACTCAAGACATCTTGAATACCAGCGATGAATCTATCCATTGAGCCACAAATCCCTCGGTTGATTTTGCAATTTAAACAGGTATATACCTTTCCTATATAAATTGCGAGTAATAACAGAATAATGAAAACTCGACGGAACCGAGTCTCGAAGTCAAGACATCTTGAATACCAGCGATGAATCTACCTATTGAGCCAAAAACCCCTCTGTTGATTTTTCGCAATTTAAACAGGTATATACCTTTCCAATAAAAATTGCGAGTAACAATAGAATAATAAAAACTCGACGGAACCGAGTATCGAACTTACGTCATCTTGAATACCAGCGATGAGTCTATCCATTGAACCTAAAATCCTTTGAATGATTATGGGATTTGAACAGGAATATATATCCTTCCAACATTTATTGCGATTAATAATAGAATAATGAAAACTCGACGAAACCGAGTCTCGAACTCAAGACATCTTGAATACCAGCGATGAATCTATCCATTGAGTCACAAATCCATCCGTTGAATTTGTGATTTAAAAAGGTATATACTTTTCCAATATTAATTGCGGGTAATAATAGAATAATTAAAAGTCGACTTACCTGAATCTCAAACTCGTGACATCTTGGGTACCAGCGACGAATCTATCTATTGAGCCACAAATTTTGCGGTTGATTTTGCTATTTAAAAAGGTATGCACCTTTCCAATTTAAATTGCGATTAATAATAGAATAATGAAAATCCTACGGATTGGATTCTCGAACTGAAGACATCTAGAATACCAGCGATGAATCTATCCATTGAGCCTCAAATTCCTAGATTGAATCTGGGATTTAAACAGGTATATACCTTTCCAAATTAAATTTCGAGTCATAATAGAATAATGAAAACGCGACGGAACCGAGTCTCGAACTGAAGACATCTTGAATACCTTTCCAAATTAAATTGCGAGTAATAATAGAATAATGAAAACTCCAAGGAACAGAGCCTCGAACTCAAGACATCTTGAATACCAGCGATGAATCTATCCATTGAGCCACAAATCACTCGTTTGATTTTTCCATTTAAAGGGGTATATACCATTCCAATATAAATTGCGAGTGATAATAGAATAATGAAAACGCGACGGAACGGAGTCTCGAACTCAAGACATCTTGAATACCAGCGATGAATCTATCCATTGAGCCACAATTCCCTAGGTTTATTTTGGGATTTAAAGGGGTATATACCTTTCCAATATTAACTGCGAGTAATAATATAATAATGAAAACTCCACGGAACAGAGCCTCGAACTGAAGACATCTTGAATACCAGCGATTAATCTATCCATTGAGCCACAAATCACTCGGTTGATTTTTTGCAATTTAAACATGTATATATATACCTTTCCAATATAAATTGCGAGTAATAATAGAATAATGAAAACTCGACTGAACCGAGTCTCGAAATCAAGACATCTTGAATACCGGCGATGAATCTATACATTGAGCCACATATCTCTCGGTTGACTTTGGGATTTAAACAGGTATATACTTTTTCAATATTAATTGTGAGTAATAATAGAATAATAAAATCTTGACTGAACCGTTTCTCGAACTCAAGACATCTTGAATACCAGCGATGAATCTATCCATTGAGTCACAAATCCCTCCGTTGAATTTGTGATTGAAAAAGGTATATACTTTTCCAATATTAATTGCGAATAATAATAGAATAATGAAAATTCGACGGAACCGAGTATCGAACTCAAGACTTCTTGAATACCAGCGATGAATCTATCCATTGAGACCCAAATTCCTCGGTTGATTTCGCTATTTAAACAGGTATACACCTTTCCAAATTAAATTGCGAGTAATAATAGAATAATTAAAAGTCGACTTACCCGAATCTCAAAATCAAGACATCTTAGGTACCAGCGATGAATCTTTCCATTGAGCCACAAATTTCTATGTTTATTTTGCTATTTAAAAAGGTATACACCTTTCCAAATTAAATTGGGAGTAATAATAGAATAATGAAAATCCTACGGACGGGAGTCTCGAACTGAAGACATCATGAATACCAGCGATGAATCTATCCATTGAGCCACATATTCCTCGATTGAATTTGGGATTTAAACAGGTATATATACCTTTCCAAATTAAATTGCGAGTAACAATAGAATAATGAAAACGCGACGGAACCGAGTGTCGAACTCAAGACATCTTGAATACCAGCGATAAATCTATCCATTGAGCCACGAATCAGTGGTTGATTTTGGGATTTAAAGGGGTATATACCTTTCCAAAAATAATTGCGAGTAATAATAGAATAATGAGAACTCGACGGAATCGAGTTTCGAACTTAAGTCTTCTTGAATACCAACGATGAGTCTATCCATTGAGTCATAAATCCCTTGGTTGATTTTGGGATTTAAACAGGTATTTATTCCTTTCCAATATTAATTGCGATTAATAAAAGTATAATGAAAACTCGACGGAACCGAGTCTCGAACTCAAGACATTTTCAATACCAGCGATGAATCAATCCATTGAGTCACAAATCCCTCCGTTTGAATCTGTGATTTTAAAAAGGTATATACCTTTCCAATATTAACTGCGATTAATAATAGAATAATGATAACTCGACGGAACAGAGCCTCGAAATAAAGGCATCTTGAATACCAGCGATGAATTTATTCATTGAGCCACAAATCCCTCGGTATATTTTGCAATTTAAAGGGGTATATGTCTTTCCAAAATTAATTGCGAGTAATATTAAAATAATGAAAACTCGACTGAACCGAGTTTCGAAATCAAGACATCTTGAATACCGGCGATGAATCTATCCATTGAGCCATAAATCCCTCGGTTGATTTTGGAATTTAAACAGGTATATATACCTTTCCAATATTAATTGCGATTAGTAATAGAATAATGAAAACTTTACCCAACCGAGTCTCGAACTCAAGACATCTTAAATACCAGCGATAAATCAATCCATTGAGTCACAAATCCCTCCGTTGAATCTGTGATTTAAAAACGTATATACCTTTCCAATATTAACTGCGAGTAATAATAGAATAATAAAAATTCGACAGAACCGAGTCTCGAACTCAAGACTTCTTCAACACCAGCGATGAATCTATCCAATGAGCCACAAATCCCTCGGTAGACTTTTGTATTTAAACAGGTATATATATCTTTCCAATGTTAATTGGGAGTAATAATAGAATAAAGAAAACTCGACTGAACCGAGTCTCGAACTCAAGACATCTTGAATACCAGCGATGAATCTATCCATTGAGCCACAAATCCCTCGGTTGATTTTTTGCAATTTAAACAGGTATATATATACCTTTCCAATGTAAATTGGGAGTAATAATAGAAAAATAAAATCTTGACTGAACCGTTTCTCGAACTCAAGACTTCTTAAATACCAGCGATAAATCAATCCATTGAGTCACAAATCCCTCCGTTGAATCTGTGATTTAAAAACGTATATACCTTTCCAATATTAACTGCGAGTAATAATAGAATAATAAAAATTCGACAGAACCGAGTCTCGAACTCAAGACTTCTTCAACACCAGCGATGAATCTATCCAATGAGCCACAAATCCCTCGGTAGACTTTTGTATTTAAACAGGTATATATATTTTTCCAATGTTAATTGGGAGTAATAATAGAATAATGAAAACTCGACTGAACCGAGTCTCGAAATCAAGACATCTTGAATACCGGCGATGAATCTATACATTGACCCACATATCTCTCGGTTGACTTTGGGATTTAAACAGGTATATACCTTTTCAATATTAATTGTGAGTAATAATAGAATAATAAAATCTTGACTGAACCGTTTCTCGAACTCAAGACATCTTGAATACCAGCGATGAATCTATCCATTGAGTCACAAATCCCTCCGTTGAATTTGTGATTGAAAAAGGTATATACTTTTCCAATATTAATTGCGAATAATAATAGAATAATGAAAATTCGACGGAACCGAGTCTCGAACTCAAGACTTCTTGAATACCAGCGATGAATCTATCCATTGAGACCCAAATTCCTCGGTTGATTTCGCTATTTAAACAGGTATACACCTTTCCAAATTAAATTGCGAGTAATAATAGAATAATTAAAAGTCGACTTACCCGAATCTCAAAATCAAGACATCTTAGGTACCAGCGATGAATCTATCCATTGAGCCACAAATTTCTATGTTGATTTTGCTATTTAAAAAGGTATACACCTTTCCAAATTAAATTGGGAGTAATAATAGAATAATGAAAATCCTACGGATGGGAGTCTCGAACTGAAGACATCATGAATACCAGCGATGAATTTATCCATTGAGCCACATATTCCTAGATTGAATTTGGGATTTAAACAGGTATATATACCTTTCCAAATTAAATTGCGAGTAATAATAGAATAATGAAAACGCGACGGAACCGAGTGTCGAACTCAAGACATCTTGAATACCAGCGATAAATCTATCCATTGAGACACGAATCAGTGGTTGATTTTGGGATTTAAAGGGGTATATACCTTTCCAAAAATAATTGCGAGTAATAATAGAATAATGAGAACTCGACGGAACCGAGTTTCGAACTTAAGTCTTCTTGAATACCAACGATGAGTCTATCCATTGAGTCATAAATCCCTTGGTTGATTTTGGGATTTAAACAGGTATTTATTCCTTTCCAATATTAATTGCGATTAATAAAAGTATAATGAAAACTCGACGGAACCGAGTCTCGAACTCAAGACATTTTCAATACCAGCGATGAATCAATCCATTGAGTCACAAATCCCTCCGTTGAATCTGTGATTTAAAAAGGTATATACCTTTCCAATATTAACTGCGATTAATAATAGAATAATGATAACTCGACGGAACAGAGCCTCGAAATAAAGACATCTTGAATACCAGCGATGAATTTATTCATTGAGCCACAAATCCCTCGGTATATTTTGCAATTTAAAGGGGTATATGTCTTTCCAAAATTAATTGCGAGTAATATTAGAATAATGAAAACTCGACTGAACCGAGTTTCGAAATCAAGACATCTTGAATACCGGCGATGAATCTATCCACTGAGCCACAAATTCCTCGTTTGAATCTGGGATTTGAACAGGTATATACCTTTCCAATATTAATTGCGAGAAATAATAGAATAATGAAAACTCGACGGAATCGAATCTCGAACTCAAGACATCTTGAATACCAGCGATGAATCTATCCATTGAGCCAGATATCCCTTCGTTTTTTTCGGATTTAAACAGGTATATATACCTTTCCAATATTAATTGCGTGGAATAATAGAATAATGAAAACTCGACTGAACCGAATCTCGAACTCAAGACATCTTGAATACCAGCGATGAATCTATCCATTGAGCCACAAAACCTTCGGTTGATTTTGCAATTTAAAACGTATATCCAATATAAATTGCGAGTAATAATAGAATAATGAAAACTCGACGGAAACGAGTCTCGAACTCAAGACATCTTGAATACCAGCGATGAATCTATCCATTGAGCCACAATTCCCTCGATTGATTTTGGGATTTAAACAGGTATATATACCTTTTCAATATTAATAGAGATTAATAATAGAATATTGAAAACTCGACGAAACCGATTCTCGAACTCAAGACTTCTTGAATACCAGCGATTAATGTATCCATTGAGTCACAAATCTCTCCATTGAATTTGTGATTTAAAAAAATATACACCTTTCCAAATTAAATTGCGATTAATAATAGAATAATGAAAATCCTACGGACGGGAGTCTCGAACTGAGCCACATCCAACTCAAGACATCTTGAATACCAGCGATGAATCTATCCATTGAGCCACAATTCCCTCGGTTGATTTTGGGATTTAAAGGGGTATATACCTTTCCAATATTAATTGCGAGTAATAATAGAATAATAAAAACTCGACGGAACCAATATCGAAGTTAAGTCATCTTGAATACCAGCGATGAGTCTATCCATTGAACCTAAAATCCGTCGATTGATTTTGGGATTTTATCAGGTATATATACCTTTCCAATATAAATTGCGACTAATAATAGAATAATGAAAACTCGACGGAACCGAGTCTCGAACTCAAGACATCTCGAATACCAGCGATGAATCTATCTATTGAGCCAAAAATCCCTCTGTTGATTTTTCGCAATTTAAACAGGTATATACCTTTCCAATATAAATTGCGAGTAATAATAGAATAATAAAAACTCGACGGAACCAATATCGAAGTTAAGTCATCTTGAATACCAGCCATGAGTCTATCCATTGAACCTAAAATCCGTCGATAGATTTTGGGATTTTAACAGGTATATATACCTTTCTAACATTTATTGCGATTAATAATAGAATAATGAAAACTCGACGGAACCGAGCCTCGAACTCAAGACAACTTGAATACCAGCGATGAATCTTTCCATTGAGTCACAAATCCCTCCGCTGAATTTGTGATTAAAAAAGGTATATACTTTTCCAATATTAATTGTGAGTAATAATAGAATAATTAAAAGTCGACTTACCCGAATCAGAAACTCAAGACATCTTGGGTACCAGCGATGAGTCTATCCATTGAGCCACAAATTTATCGGATGACTTGGCTATTTAAACAGGTATACACCTTTCCAAATTAAATTGCGAGTAATAAAGAATAATGAATATCCTACGGACGGGAGTCTAGAACTGAAGACATCTTGAATACCAGCGATGAATCTATCCAATGAGCCACAAATTCCTCGATTGATTCAGGGATTTAAACAGGTATATACCTTTCAAAATTAAATTTCGAGTAACAATAGAATAATGAAAACACGACGAAACCGAGTATCGAACTCAAGACATCTTGAATACCAGCGATGAATCTATCCATTGAGCCAAGAATCAGTGGTTGAGTTTTTGGGATTTAAGCAGGTATATATACCTTTCCAATATTAATTTCGATTAATAATAGAATAATGAAAACTCGACGGAACCGAGTCTCGAACTCAAAACATCTTGAATACAAGCGATGAATCTATCTATTGAGTCACAAATACCTCCGTTGAATTTGTGATTTAAAAAGGTATATACCTTTACAATATTAACTGCGAGGAATAATAGAATAATGAAAACTCAACGGAACCGATTCTCGAACTTAAGTCATCTTGGATACCAGCGATTAGTATATCCATTGAGCCACAACTCCCTCGGTTGACTTTGGGATTTAAACAGTTATATATACTTTTCCAATATTAATTATGATTAATAATAGAATTATGAAAACACGAGGGAACCGAGTCTCGAAATCAAGACATCTTGAATACCAGCGATGAATCTATCGATCGAGTCTCAAATGCCTCCCTTGAATTTGTGATTTAAAAAGGTATATACCTTTCCAACACTAACTGCGAGTAATAATAGAATAATGAAAACTCGACGTAAACGAGCCTCGAAATGAAGAAATCTTGAATACCAGCGATGAATCTATCCATTGAGCCACAAATCCCCTGGTTGATTTTGATATTAAAACAGGCCTATATAACTTTACAATATTAATTGCGAGTAATAATAGAATAATGAAAACGAGACGGAACCGAGCCTCGAACTCAAGACATCTTGAATACCGGCGATGAATCTATCCATTGAGCCACATATCTCTCGGTTGATTTTGGGATTTAAGCAGATATATACCTTTCCAATATTATTTGCAAGTAATGATAGAATAATGAAAACTCGACGGAACCGAGTCTCTAACTCAAGACATCTTGAATACCAGCGATGAATCTATCGATTGAGCCACAAATCCCTCAGTTGATTTTGCAATTTAAACAGGTATATACCTTTCCAATATAAATTGCGAGTAATAATAGAATAATGAAAGCTCGACGGAACCGAGTCTTGAACTCAAGACATCTTGAATACCATCAATGAATCTATCCTTTGAGGCAAAAATCTCTCGGCTGATTTTGCAATTTAAACAGGTATATATACCTTTCCAAATTTAATTGCGAGTAATAATAGAATAATGAAAACTCGACTGAACCGAGTCTCGAACTCAAGACATCTTGAGTACCAGCGATGAATCTATCCTTTGAGGCACAAATCTTTCGGCTGATTTTGCAATTTAAACAGGTATATATACCTTTCCAATTTTAATTGCGAGTAATAATAGAATAATGAAAACTCGACAGAACCAAGTCTCAAACTCAAGACTTCTTGGATACCATCGATGAATCTATTCTGTGAGGCACAAATCTCTTGGTTGGTTTTGCAATTTAAACAGGTATATATATCTTTCCAATATAAATTGCGAGTAATAATAGAATAATGAAAACTCGACGGAACCGAGCCTCGAACTCAAGACATCTTGAATACCAGCGATGAATCTATCCATTGAGCCACGAATCAGTGGTTGTTTTTTGTGATTTAAACAGGTATATATACCTTTCCAATATTAATTTCGAATAATAATAGAATAATGAAAACTCGACAGAACCGAATCTCGAACTCAAGACATCTTGAATACCAGCGATGAATCTATCTATTGAGCCAAAAATCCCTCTGTTGATTTTTCGCAATTTAAACAGGTATATAACTTTCCAATATAAATTGCGAGTAATAATAGAATAATAAAAACTCGACGGACCCAATATCGAAGTTAAGTCATCTTGAATACCAGCGATGAGTCTATCCATTGAACCTAAAATCCGTCGATTTATTTTGGGATTTAAACAGGTATATATACCTTTCCAACATTTATTGCGATTAATAATTGAATAATGAAAACTCGACGGAACCGAGTATCGAACTCAAGACATCTTGAATACCAGAAATGAATATTTCCATTGAATCACAAATCCCTCCGCTGAATTTGTGATTTAAAAAGGTATATACTTTTCCAATATTAATTGCGAGTAATAATAGAATAATTAAAAGTCGACTTACCCGAATCTCAAACTCATGACATCTTGGGTACCAGCGACGAATCTATCTATTGAGCCACAAATTTCGCGGTTGATTTTGCTATTTTAACAGGTATACACCTTTCCAAATTAAATTGCGAGTAACAATAGAATAATGAAAATCCTACGGACGGGAGTCTCGAACTGAAGACATCTTGAATACCAGCGATGAATCTATCCATTGAGCCTCAAATTCCTCGATTGAGTATGGGATTTAAACAGGTATATACCTTTCCAAATTAAATTGCGAGTAATAATAGAATAATGAAAACGCGACGGAACCGAGTCTCGAACTGAAGACATCTTGAATACCAGCGATGAATTTATCCATTGAGCCACAAATCCCTCGATTGAATCTTGGATTAAAACAGGTATATACCGTTCCAAATTAAATTACGAGTAATACTAGAATAATGAAAACGCGACGGAACCGAGTCTCGAACTCAAGACATCTTGAATACCAGCGATGAATCTATCCATTGAGCCACAATTCCCTCGGTTGATTTTGGGATTTAAAGGTGTATATACCTTTCCAATATAAATTAAGAGTAATAATAGAATAATGAAAATTCAACGGAACCGAGTCTCGAACTCAAGACTTTTTGAATACCAGCGATGAATCTATCCATTGAGCCACAAATCAGTCGGTTGAATTTTCAATTTAAAGGGGTATATATCTTTCCAATATTAATTGCGAGTAATATTAGAATAATGAAAACTCGACTGAAACGAGTCTCGAATTCAAGACATCTTGTATACCAGCGATGAATCTATCCATTGAGCCAGAAATCCCTTCGTTGAATTTGGGATTTAAACAGGTATATATACTTTTCCAATATTAATTGCGAGGAATAATAGAATAATGAAAACTCGACGGAACCAAGTCATCTTATGACAGCGATGAATCTATCCATTGAGTCTCAAATCCCTCGGTTGATTTTGCAATTTAAAGGGGTATATACCTTTCCAATATAAATTGCGAGTAATATTAGAATAATGAAAACTCGACTGAACCGAGTTTCGAACTCAAGACATCTTGAATACCAGCGATGAATCTATCCATTGAGTCACAAATCCCTCCGCTGAATTTGTGATTTAAAAAGGTATATACTTTTCCAATATTAATTACGAGTAATAATAGAATAATTAAAAGTCGACTTACCCGAATTTAAAACTCATGACATCATGGGTACCAGCGACGAATCTATCTATTGAGCTACAAATTTCGCGGTTTATTTTGCTATTTAAACAGGTTTATATTCCAAATTAAATTGCGAGTAATAATAGAATAATGAAAATCCTACGGACGGGAGTCTGTCTCGAACTGAAGACATCTTGAATACCAGCGATGAATCTATCCATTGAGCCTCAAATTCCTCGATTGAATCTTGGATTTAAACAGGTATATACCTTATCAAATTAAATTGTGAATAATAATAGAATAATGAAAACGCGACGGAACCGAGTCTCGAACTGAAGACATCTTGAATACCAGCCATGAATCTACCCATTGTGCCTCAAATTTCTCGATTGAATCTGGGATTTAAACAGGTATATACCTTATCAAATTAAATTGCGAGTAATAATAGAATAATGAAAACGCGACGGAACCGAGTCTCGAACTCAAGTCATCTTGAATTAAAGGCGATGAATCTATCCATTGAGCCACAATTTCCTCGGTTGATTTTGGGATTTAAAGCGGTATAAACCTTTCCAATATTAACTGCGAGTAATAATATAATAATAAAATATCGACGGAACAGAGCCTCGAACTCAAGACATCTTGAATACCAGCGATGAATTTATCCATTGAGCCACAAATCACTCGGTTGATTTTTCAATTTAAAGGGGTATATGCCTTTCCAATATAAATTGCGATTAATAATAGAATAATGAAAACTCGACTTAACCGAGTCTCGAACTCAAGACACATTGAATACCAGCGATGAATCTATCTATTGAGCCAGAAATGACTTCGTTGATTTTAGGATTTAAACAGGTATATATACCTTTCCAATATTAATTGCGAGGAATAATAGGATAATGAAAACTCGACTGAACCGAGTCTCGAACTCAAGACATCTTGAATACCAGCGATGAATCTATCCATTGAGACACAAATCCCTCGGTTGATTTTGCAATTTAAAGGGGTATATATACTTTTCCAATATAAATTGCGAGTAATATTAGAATAATGAATACACGACGGAACCGAATCTCGAACTCAAGACATCTTGAATACCAGCGATGAATCTATCCATTGAGCCACAAATCCCTCGGTTGATTTTGCAATTTAAACAGGTATATACCTTTCCAATATAAATTGCGAGTAATAACAGAATAATGAAAACTCGACGGAACCGCGTCTCGAAGTCAAGACATCTTGAATACCAGCGATGAATCTATCTATTGAGCCAAAAACCCCTCCGTTGATTTTTCGCAATTTAAACAGGTATATACCTTTCCAATAAAAATTGCGAGTAACAATAGAATAATAAAAACTCGACGGAACCGAGTATCGAACTTACGTCATCTTGAATACCAGCGATGAGTCTATCCATTGAACCTAAAATCCCTCGAATGATTTTGGGATTTGAACAGGAATATATATCCTTCCAACATTTATTGCGATTAATAATAGAATAATGAAGACTCGACGAAACCGAGTCTCGAACTCAAGACATCTTGAATACCAGCGATGAATCTATCCATTGAGTCACAAATCCATCCGTTGAATTTGTGATTTAAAAAGGTATATACTTTTCCAATATTAATTGCGGGTAATAATAGAATAATTAAAAGTCGACTTACCTGAATCTCAAACTCGTGACATCTTGGGTACCAGCGACGAATCTATCTATTGAGCCACAAATTTTGCGGTTGATTTTGCTATTTAAAAAGGTATGCACCTTTCCAAATTAAATTGCGATTAATAATAGAATAATGAAAATCCTACGGATTGGATTCTCGAACTGAAGACATCTAGAATACCAGCGATGAATCTATCCATTGAGCCTCAAATTCCTAGATTGAATCTGGGATTTAAACAGGTATATACCTTTCCAAATTAAATTTCGAGTAATAATAGAATAATGAAAACGCGACGGAACCGAGTCTCGAACTGAAGACATCTTGAATACCTTTCCAAATTAAATTGCGAGTAATAATAGAATAATGAAAACTCCAAGGAAGAGAGCCTCGAACTCAAGACATCTTGAATACCAGCGATGAATCTATCCATTGAGCCACAAATCACTCGTTTGATTTTTCCATTTAAAGGGGTATATACCATTCCAATATAAATTGCGAGTGATAATAGAATAATGAGAAAACGCGACTGAACGGAGTCTCGAACTCAAGACATCTTGAATACCAGCGATGAATCTATCCATTGAGCCACAATTCCCTAGGTTGATTTTGGGATTTAAAGGGGTATATACCTTTCTAATATTAACTGCGAGTAATAATATAATAATGAAAACTCCACGGAACAGAGCCTCGAACTGAAGACATCTTGAATACCAGCGATTAATCTATCCATTGAGCCACAAATCACTCGGTTAATTTTTCAATTTAAAGGGGTATATACCTTTCGAATATAAATTGCGAGTAATAATAGAATAATGAAAATTCGACGGAACCGAGTCTTGAACTCAAGACTTTTCGAATACCAGCGATGAATCCATCCATTGAGTGACAAATCCCTCCGTTGACTTTTTGTATTTAAACAGGTATAATATATCTTTCCAATATT